>OX465096.1:75422277-75489777 GCA_949987625.1 Chalcis sispes
TCGTTCTACAATACCTTATTTCCCCTTCCTCCTCTCTTCCCCTTGTACTAGAAAAGAGCAGCTCCGTCACTTTTCGAAATTATTTATTCGACTTCGACATACAAGACATTTATCGATATTTTTTTACGAAAATAATCGGTCGATTCTTTCTCGAATAATTTTCATACCATAACCGCGCGAGAAATCGGAGTATTTAATTCGGATGAATATTTATTTTCTGTTCCCATAAATGTTCGTTTATTGAAAATAATCTGTATCACGATCGGTACTGGCTTTTTTTATTAAAATCAAGTTAATCATTATATATATAGAATATATATAGAATACTATCAAAGTTCCTATACATTATAATAAATGGTTTTTCAAAACAAACAAATTGCGTCAAACGAGATCCAAAAGCGTTAATATCAATTTAGGCGTGTCAGTTAGAACCGCAGAAAAAGAAAAAAGCACGACGAGGCAAATCCGATTTGACGTCCAGCAATAAAGGTGACTCAGAGAAAGAAAGAAAGCGAGTGAGCCATTAAAGTTATTGGCTGTACAGAGGTAGCGGCTTACAAAGGCTTTCTCTCCTATCTCTCTCTCTCTGTTTTTCCGAAACGCATCTGTATTTCTCCATCTGATCCATCGAATTAACTTTCGAGCCGTCGTATATCTATACCAAATACACAGGCGTACATCCAAAGAAGAAAGAGGAAAGAGACAGTGAGAGTGAGATAGAAAGGATAGCTGATTTAATCAGCGAAAATACGAATGAAGTAGACAGAAGTAATTCGTCGGACGTTGCTGTGCCAAAGAGCCGTATCGTGAATGCTGCCTCTATACTTCTATACTTTTCTCTCGCAAAAGAAAGAGAGAGAGAAAGAGAAGAAAAGAAAAAGCGCCTGATAAGATTTCTCGAGTTTGCCGAGTTGAAAGACCGCTTATGCCTTGGTTTTTTTTATCTCACTCTCTCTCTCTCTCTCTCTCTCTCTTTCTTTCTCACTCTTTTTAAAATTATATTTTATGATTTTTCAGTATTTTGTATATAAACGCGCTTTCTTATGAATTAAATAGTGGCTCAAAGGAAAGTCCAACTTTATTTTTACGTCACTAAAACGAAATTTATATGTTCGTATATGCTTTCTAATTAGCGCTCTTGAAATCGAGTAAATACGTTAAAGAAAATTAGCAATATATGCCTTAGATTTAAAAAAATCATCAAAGTTTGTAAAATAGCATGAACGAAGGAAATTTTAAAAAGAACCGGGTTAACTAAAGGTTTTACTCTGATTTTTCAAACTCGCGCTCGTCTACATAGAGAGAAAGAAGCAGAGTATCTCGCTCGCACGAACTTACTTGTACGTGCGAGGAATCATCGAGACAATTTTGTTAGCGTTCATGCGCATACACGCACACCTACGCACGAGACGAGAATGAGAGAAAGAGATAAAGAGAGAGATAGAGAGAGTTCCGAGTCTCTCTGATTAAGGGCTTTTCGAGTATCCGTGCGTGCGCGCATAGACTCAAACTCGCGCACGTAAGGCAAATGGAATTGCAAATGCAGTTACCCGCTTTCCAGGAGGGGAAAAGCGGAAATAGCGCGAACGGTTGAAGGAGAGACTAGAGTAGAACGGTAACATGTATAGTTAGAGACGAGTAAACACGTTCAGCGCGTAATGCGAGCATTAGCTTGCGCGTTAGCAAAAGAGAGAGAGAGAGAGAGAGAGAGAGAGAGAGAGAGAGAAACTGCAAGTAGAGTGGCTCCGACTTTGGTCGGACGCGTGTTGCGCGAAAGTCGTGTTTACTCTTTCTCTCTCTCTCTCTCTCTCTCTCTCCCACTTCTCGGCTATAGCTGCCCTATATAGAGATACTCTCACAGCCAAAGCGCGGATTGGTAGAAGAGAAAACTTTACAGGCCTGCAATTTTTCCTCGTCGCCTTTTTTTTTTTTTTTTTTTTTTTTTTTTTTTGTAAAAAGTTTAAGATGTTCCCGTACATAACTGAACCAGCCCGTATACGTTTTTTTGATGTTCGTAAAGATGTGACTGATAAAAGTTTTTCAATTTTTTAAAACTTGACGTTTTTCTTTTTTTTGGTTTGATAAAACGAGGCATTTCTTTTTTTGACAGTTGAAATGATAAGGTTATGTTAATAGTATACAGAGTTGATGGAATATTTTGTTTTGAAAATTTATAAACAAATGCGCAAAAATAACCGTTTAAAAGAATCCAAAAGTATCTATATGAAAATAAAATATTTTAAAGATTATATATATATGTTATAGATATGGTAAACTTTTATTATCCTTGGTAAAATAATAGCATCAAAATAAAAAATTTCTCGCGATTTATATTGCAAAACAATTAATTTCATAATTTATTTAATAATTAATTTAAGCATTCAACTCTTTGTTTTCCAACTATTAACGAAACTGCTCGCGTGGACTTTGCGACCAATTCATTAGTAGTTCGCAAAAAAAGAAAAGTGTTACTTAAATGCGAACATCAACGATCAAAGAAAAACAAAAATTTTGAAAAAAAAAAGCAGAAAATAGCAAGAATGGCGATATCGAAATTGCACGCCTTGCCCCTGCATACACATATAAGTTCATGCGCGCGAAAAAAAGAATAACGAAGAAGAGGAATACAGAAATACGAGAGAGACGCAAGAAGTGGAATTAAAGCAAAAGAAAATACCGCCTCGATTTAGGAAGGCGAAATACGCAAGTATATCTAACACACACAAATACGCACATGCATACGGGTGGTGTAGACACTATACCCATGGAGAATCGATAGAGCATGCTTTACGCGCTGACAATGCAGCCGACCAGCGAGGAGCAGCGTTGCAGAAAATAACCCGACTAACCCCGCTTCCCCTCTTCCTCCTCCTCCTTCTCCTCCTCCTCCTCCTCTTACGCTTCTGCAGCGTACCTCGAAATTTACTCCATTTTGCAGTCCGAGTTACGTCTCTCTCTCTCTCTCTCTCTGTCTTTCTCTCTCCCTCTCTCTTCCTCCCTTTCTCTCTTTTTAATTACAGCCATTAAATTTTGCTTCGCGAAACCGGAACGAAAGGATAGACCGTCGCACGGTGGATGGGTTATTGTTCGTTTTATTTCTCTTTACTTTGCGAATGCGTTTATGCGCGTAATACAAAAATGAGTTTAAACAATTGGACGATTATTGTCTTTTTTTTCTATGATTTTTTTACCTTTGAAAGGGAGAAGGGTGAATTATTTTGGCATGATATTTAATGAAAAAGCACAACTGCAATGTACATTAACATCGATTCAGCGAGGGAACTTCTAACGTCGCGAAATGTGCATTATAGGTGCGTTATAAATATAAATCCAAACAAATGGATGTGATTTATGGAAACTTGAGAAAAAATAAACAGCTGCAACGTCAACCTTTTCTTTGTCTTATTCCATCTTCTTCGTCTTCTCTTTGTGTTTTTCCTTCTCTTTTCTCATGACCGTTTGCTTCTGCGACTTCATCGCGATCCTCGACGAATAATTAGCCTAAAAATTATTGTTTTGAACTACCGCGATTAATTTACCTTTAAATTGTTGGCTCGCGTAAGAAATATGTATATTCATGCAAATTTCACTTTGAATAATAATTATAAATTTACGACGAGTAGATTTCGCTATATTTTTTGTTATGATTAATTTTGTTTATGATGATTAAAATTATTTGATCTATTGGCTATTTGTTTATTTAAATAATATGCAATTTTTAAAATTTGAAATTTCGAAAAGGGAAAACAAATATAAAACTAGTTAAATAACGAGTATAAAAAAGTTTGTCGTTATAAAGGCGGGATAAAATCTCGAGCGAGAGTATAGAAAGATAAAATATAGTATAAGTCGGAGCGCACAAGACAATCCAAATCCGATTCGGAAGAAATCTCCGAACGGAAAACTCTGAAGCTCGGCCAATCACACGGGACTTAGCACAGTTTTATACCTCGAGGCTCACCTACATCGGCAAGGAAGGTAGAAAAAGTACCAAGACACCAGTATATAAATGGAAGCCCGATAGCGAGTTTACAAGAGAAGGGTGCAAAAATTCGCCAAGATTCGAAAGTATCCCAAAGGCCGGTTCGATTACGAGAAGAAATGCTTCGACAGAGTGAGAGAAAGAGAGAGGGAGAAAGAGAGAGAGAGACAGACAGACAGACAGAGAGAAACGCTTCAAGGATCTTTTTTCTAACCGAGCGAACTTTCGCGAACTTCATAAATGTTTCGTTGGCCCGGAAAATTGAATCGCGTCCGGTTACGTATCTCGCCAATTTTCTCTCTCTCTCTCTCTCTCTCTCTTTTTACTTCTTCTCTCTTTCATTCTTCGGAAAAGCGGAAAAGTTTTGAACTTGCGCAATGATAACTACACGATTTTCCACTTTAACGTTTGAGAGCTTGAATTTTTTTTCTTTAACTTTGTTTTTTTTTCGTTTCTTTTTCATTGCGCCTCGTTATATTACGACGGAACGAAAAGCGAAGCGCGTGCCTCATAAATGTCGGACTGTGCGCGAATCCTCCGCGAGTAGAATTGCAAATATATCAAGTTGGAGGAAAAGCTGGCTATTCTTCTCTCTCTCTCTCTCTCTCGCTTGCTCGCTCGCTCTTTCGCTCTCGTAGGTGCTTCGCGAATACGTAATGCGCGAGCACCTCGATTTTCTCACAGTCCGCCGCCGACGGTTTTTATCACTTTTTCCTCGCGAGTTTTTAATTTCAATTTTGCGGCTTTCTATTTTGTTTCTTTCTCTCTTTGTCTTTTTTTTTTTCTTTTTAATTTGTGAGATCTGCAATTCCGTTGTTTTTATTTATCCTTGCTTTACGGTGGTATACGGTATGTAGGTATACGAGCCTATAAAAGGACTTATGTTATAAAAATTCGATAGATTAATCGAATACATTGTTCGTCATTGGAGCTTAAGTTTTCTAATAACCAAAAGTCGACAAAAATATTTGAACGGATCTCGACAAATACGCGCGGAACAACGTCATATCACATTTGTCATTGGTTAAAAGAACTACTGAGAACCTATAAATTAATTTTTCTAAATGTCTCATGAGCTTTACAATACAAAGGTCCTACACTTGTCCATTAAATTTAAAATAGTAAGTTTTAGTATAAACACATCGCATAATTTACAGAGCGCGTGTTATTGAAAAAGTCGCTAGTAAAAGGAGGACGGAATCCAAATAAAACATTTACGTTTTACATTTAATAAAAAGCAGAGGTGGGGGGGGGGGAGGAGGAAAAGCGCGTCGCCCGTAAAATCCCGTTTCTCCGTTGGAAAATTGCAAACTCTCACCGAGAGCCGCGTATTCTCCTTGGCTTTTCCATTTCCGTGACGAAGCAAAATTTTCCATCGCCGCTGGGAGCCGTAGCCAAAAGCTTCTCGTTAAAAAGTCTCAGCCAAAACACCGAGGATTCCAGAGGACCTTTTCCTTCTCTCTCATTCGTCTCGCGTACGTAAGCGCTCTCGCTCCTACTTTTTTTTTTTTGCGTATAATAAGCACACCCGCGCTCACATACTCGAGGCAGAAAAGTGGTAAAAAAGTGCGCAACTGTGTAACGCGCGTCTACACAGAGAGAGAGAGAGAGAGAGAGAGAGAGAGAGAGAGAGAGAGCTACGCACGAGAGAAGAAGCCACTTGGCCTACTTTTTACGCCTCTGTATATTCTTCTTTTTTTTCTTTCTTTCTTTTATTTTGTTTCCGTCCCGCACTTTGAAGACTAGCCGAGTCTTTCGCTACGACGAGTAGACGACACGCGTATGAACAACGAGAAAAAGAGGGAGGAGGTTGTGGTGAAGCAATTTCCCATCATTTCAACCACTCGTGCTCGCTTTTTTCCCGTTGCACATAGTCGCTCGTTCGTTTCTTTTCTTTTTCTTATTTGTTTCGTCGCTTTATCCGCGCGGCATCCAGTCGAATTTATTTTGCCCCTTTTCTCACGGGCTAAATGTAAACTTTAATCCTTTTTTGCTTGGCTCTTGTCGAGCGCAAATTAAATACTGTCACCATTTTGTCTCTCGCTATATTTTTCGCGCTTTTCAGATAGAAAACAAATTATAAAGTTCTAAAAAATTGTGAAGATACATTTTGCCTATTATATTATTATTTAATTGAAAAATGTCGTGCTTTAATAATGAAATAAATAGGATTTAATAGGTTTTCATAGCAAGTAGTAATGGACGCACGTAGTAAGGCATCTCTCGTCGAAAAAGTCTCTATCGAGAAGTATAAATTGAATTAACTTTGACTATGGAATATACCGATGTGTCGAAAATTACACCTTCGTTTATTAAAAATTAAGTGCACGCGAAAAAAAGAAAATATTTAAATATAAAAATAAAGAGCCACCATTCGAGCAAACATATCGAGCCATTCCCTATAATGACACGAGCGTTTCGTTCAGATTTTCCAAGTTCCACCGAGGAATTCGTTCGCGCGAAAACGTTCCAAATACGACGACGGGTAGGCGAATCAAAGGGTCAGGAAGTACACGGCATGCTTTTGCCATTGGTTAAACAAAGATTGTGTGCCGGTTTTTGATCGTTTGCAGACTAAGCTCGTGTTAGCACACGTCTTAGCCCGCCATTTTTTATTTGGGTTCAAATTTTTAATTATGTATTTGGTAAGGTACACGAGTCGATGCAAAGATGCTCGCTCGCAGAACTATTACAACGATCGAGATCGATTCTTAATGTCAATGTCATTTTAATTAAATCTATATAAATACTAGTTTATATATATATATAATAATATTTTTTAATTAATCAGTTTCTATCGATGAATTTTAAATTTATATGACCTGTTGTTAAAGCTTGATAAATTTGTCTTTTACCGTTGAAGCGACAACCAAAAATTATTATTCATAGTTCGAAACTAGATGCATTTGTTCGGAAGCCGCGCAGTTCGCTGCGCGAACAACTTGGACGAGCGTCGAAAATTTGCATGATAGCGCCAAAGCGTGTATGGCTCGCGATACGACGGGGAATTACGGGCAGTACGTGCGACGCGGAAATTTTAAAAACGCATACACGCACTCGCGCGCGCATAAACACACGTACACAAGCGCGTAGACGCGCGCGCCGCGTTCGTTCTCATTTATATTTATACCGCGAGGGAGTATCAAGACGCTTAAATATTTATGGGCAAGAGGACTGTCGAAGAAGCCGTGCAAATGAGAAAATCTCCGCGCGCATAAGCGTAACGGAAGTTTATTTTGCGATCCGCGAGTGTAAAGAGAACGAAAAAGACTAAAGATCACCGGGAAAGTGAAGAGAAGCTTATTTACCTTTTTTAATTCGTTTCGAATCGCTTAAATTAGCAATGGAAAATTTTATCGAGTTTCCAGTTAAATTCAACGAGTCGTTCATTTATTCTTTTAAAATCTTTTCAACTTTTTTCATTTACCTGTAATATAAAAATATAAAATTCCTATGGAGCGAGCTTTTCATTTTGAAAAATGGAATTTTAATTTTTAGAATGGCTTTTAAAGTTAATTGAGATTGTAACAAAAGTTTTTTAACGATATTTTTAGCTATTCACACAAGCTATCGCGTCTATTAAATGCAAACTTTATCGCTTTGACGAACCCTCAAAAAACATTGGCCATGAAATATTCATCGGGGATAAAACTATCAAAACACAGTCCACTGTCCATTAAATTATTATACTTATAACCAATAATTTTCAACTCTTCTTTGTATTTAAAAAAGAAAGCCGACGGAAACAAGCATTCGCGGTGTATAGATTAATGATAAAAAATTAATCCCCTTATTTATCAAGTAAAGCAGAGCAAAAAATCTCGGCAATAACCAAAATTAGTCAACATTGGTGAATGCATAAATGAAGAATCGGATTTAATCGAAAGATGCGCGAGACGTCATTAAAAAAAAAAAAAAAAAGAAAGAGAGAAAACGTTGCAAAAACTTTTTATATCCTGTTCCGCATCCAAAGGGACCGTTTTTTATTCACTATATATATATATATATAGACACACATAAGTGCGAAGCTACAACAGTTTGCGCAGGGCCAAGTTCGCGTGGCCGACGCCATCTACTTGCTCGTATTGATCGTCGGCCAGGTGTTGTATTCGCGCGGTGCTTCCTCTTTTCCACTCCACCTGAGTAACCCTTTCTCCCGCCGCGTAGATGTTCGTACATCCGATGGCTCTTCTTCTTCTTCTTCTTCTTCTTCTTCTTATGCTACTTAGACGCTCGGATGGATTTCGTTTTTATTATACCGATAACCTGATTAATAACGTTCGTAACTGCCCAACGTTTTTCCTTCTTTAATATACACATACGCACATATCCATGCGTCCCTCAGGTATGTGAAAGTATTTATTATTTATTTATTTTTTTTTTTTTTTGCGCGGTACCGTTAACTTTACGAACTGAAAAATTTTATTATTTAACTCCGAACGAATTGATTTTCTTTATTTTTTTCAAAATTTTAAATATCGCGATTTTTTTAATCAAACGATCGCTTTATATGGCAGCGGAAATTATATACTTTCTATTGAATTTACTATGCGTGTTTTTCCAATAATTTAATTTCTTATTCAATGCATTAAAATGTTTTATGTTGATAATCCACGTGACCTATAAATTTTCATTTGGCATTTGAATAAGCATCTCGGCTGCGTGTACTATATATATATATGTGTGTGTACATATACTCTTCGGGGATATTTGATTTTCGTTAAAACTCCGCGACCTCGTATCTCTTACACACAGTTATTGCAATTTCATTGGACGATACATCGTTTACTTATCAAACTTTAATATCCAACGCACGACAGAAACGTTGAGGTAAAAGAAATATAAATATAACGATACAAGGAAAAAACGAGAAGTTCGATGACGGATGCGTGCAGATCGTACAATTTTTAACCAACTGTCGCTCTCTATGTATCGACTATTTTATCATTTTTGATTTTAAAATGAAATTTTTTAAAATATCGCGACTCATATTTATCCCCAAAATACCGCACAATACCATGATAAAGTATGAGCTTTCAAAAAAGGATTAAGAGAGAAAGAGAGAGAGAGAGAGAGAGAGAGAGAGAGAGAACAAAATTTCTTTAAGAAGCTCAATGGAATAAAATTATTATTAAATAATCAAACCATTGCTTAAATTCGTTTTACTACTAATTTAAAAGGCTAATATTAGTTAACGTAGTTTGCTTGTCGTCGGCGAAGCCAAGAAGAAGAGCAAAGAAATATGGCGTATAAATGAAATAAAAGTGACTTCTTATATTGTATTCTCGAATTGGCTTTCAACTGAATTTGCTAAAAGATAACGAGAAAATACGAAGAAAGAACATATAAAATTTATAATAAATATTTACGAACAATAATTTCATTATAAATTTTTGATAACAAAATAAATAAATATATTGCATTGAAGCATTAAAATTGAAAAATGGAGAAGTTTAATAATACTTTCGAAATTTGATTATTTTTCTTCGAACCATCGATTGGTCGTAATAAACGATTATATTTGCACATTCTATATATACGAGTATATCATAGTGATCCAATATTTCGAACTATACATTTATCCGCTATATCGAATTTCTCAAGCTGCGCGTACTTTAAGCGATGATTTTATTAAAATTGCCCAATCTCGTATAAAACAAATTAAAATATCGAAAAATTTATATAAAAAAAAAAAAAAAAAAAAACAATAAATAAAAAAAAGACGATACTAAGTACATATCACTCGTCAAAGTTCTTCATCGTTTTCAATTCAGTCAGCAACATCGCGGCGATAACTTGCGGCGCAATGGTCGATTTCCCTCGTTAACCCTTCGTTTTTCTACTAACTCATATACATACGTATATAAATGGGTTCAGTCTCTTCATGAAAAAGTCGAGTTCATCAAGTTCCCATCTACGCGCGTCTTTATTTGTTTTACGTTCGTATGTACAACATTTGCGTGCACACATGTGCGACGACGGCCATACGAAGCGCCGACAGAGTTGATTGCAGCCCGGCTTTTCATTCCGGGCACGCGCACCCCTCATCGAATTAGCCCCGACGAATTAGTTTAAGCAAATTGATGCGCCACTGCGCGGTAACTCCATCCCCCCTCCTCCTCCTCCTCCTCCTCCTCCTCCTCCCGCCAACCGAGAGTCGCAAACGCAACCGTATTCTTTTTTCCGCCGATTCAACGAGTTGCGATAATGTCATTGCGTTGACAATCGCTGGCTTCTTCTGTATGTACGTACATACACAGAAGTTTATTTGTTTGTGATTTCCTTTTTTTCGCCAACATACATCACCGCGCCAGCCGTGCGCGCAATCATTTGGATTCAACGAACGAGGATACAGAAAGGTCCTTGACGCATCGGATAAAAATTTAGGCAAAGGTGAACGAAATGTTTTTTTGAAAATTAGCATTGAATCTATCTATTTTTGAAAATCGAATACTTTTTACGTATTCGCGCGCTGATATAAACACTTGGCATCAATCCGCTGATAAAATTAAAGTATGTATGCACACATGCTTAAGCCACGGCAATGAAAACTCGTTCGCTAAAATAAAAAAAAAAGTACAGATGTATATGTCTATCTTTGTATACGAAAGCATAGCGCTCGTAAAATCCCGAGACCAAGATAAATCCCTGTAAATACGTCCGCTCATGCAAAACTAAGTAAACGCGCGCGCGTGTGTGTGTGTGTGTGTGTGTGTGTGTGTGCGGAAAAGCGCGGAATTCTAACGAGTTGCAAAGAGAAAAACAGAAGAGAAGGAAAAGCTTTATCGCTAGACGCTATACGGTACAGGTGATAACGTGCGTGTGTAGAAAAATGGATAAAAAATTTCCCTTTTCTTTTTCCTTACACAGAGTTATAATTTACACTACCCGCGCGTCGTTTTTTTTTCCTTCTTTTCCTTCATTTTTTCGTTTTTTTTCTCGTTCTCGTCACTAAACGTTCTTTTCTCCGTGCGTCTCTTTTTTTTTTCATCCTCCATATTTTGTCTTATTTTAAATGCCGCAAAAAGGAAAAAGTACCAGGGGCTAAAGAAAAAAACTCGAACGAGTAATGGCAATAAAAGACATTGAAGGGTGGTATAAGCGAGAGAGAGAGAGAGAGAGAGAGAGAGAAAGAGAGAGAGAAAAAGCGGACTCTAAAGCGCCGGATGGATATTTGCGGCCATGGACCGCAGACATTCGGTTGTGCGGCCGGTGAAAGAGATTGAAAAAAGAACGATGCACAGAGAAAACAACGTTTATTGATCTATTTTAATATTATTATTATTGTTTTTATTGAATAAATTAATATTTGGAGTAGTACAAATATATAATGAACTAATTATTTAAATTTATCTATCACAATCAAATGTTTATTATTCTATATGATAAAATGTTTATTATTGTATTTAATATATGTATGTAATTATTTTCTTTTTCGCAATTAAAAGAGCACTTAATTTGTTTATCAAACGCTCGTTGATTTTTCAGTCCTTGGGCATTTGACAATCTTACAATATAAATTTTTTAAAAATCTTTTTTATTTATCCGACTCGGCTAGACGGCTTGAGATTGTTAAACAACTGAATAAAATATGGTAAATTTACTGACTATTTATACGAAATAAAAAATAATAATGTCAATGGGAGAGAATAAAATGGATTATTATCCTAAAATAAAAAAGATAAATAAAATTGGGGAAGGGGGAGAATTAAATAAAAAATGGAAATAAAACATACGTTTCCCGTATGGAAATAAAACTCGTTTCCAACAATAATAGTAACAGCCGTAAACTCAGCAGCGATGGCAGCAACGACCGCGAGATTTCCGAATCGACGTCGTGCCGACAAACTTGTTGCGGTAAATATATTGCGCATTGAAATTCATCGAGCGGTCAAACAACAAAAAAATTGAAGAAAAAAAAATTGAAAAAAATTAAAAAAAGAGTTTTATCTACGTCATATGACTGCTCGCTTTCATTTCGATTTAATATGTTACAAGTACAGCTTTTATTGCCAGATCAGAAAGAGGAAAAAGTGTTTTACACATTCGATACTTGAATGGTACTAACGAGTGCAGAGTATTTAAATGAAATAAAATCGTCCAACGATTTTTTTTGCGATGAAAAGTTTTAAAAATTTTTAAAGGGAATACTGATATTTAAGTAAATGTTTAACGGTGAGTCTCATTTTAATACAAAAATAAGAATACGAACGAGAATTATCGATAAAGTTCGTTCAATATTTTCAAATTCTTACTTTACAATATGTATGGAAACTCCAGACATTCTATAAACGCAATAGTAACGCGTTATCGGCATACTCTCTTCCCACATAATACATACCGGCGGCAGATAGCGAAGAACAAAAGGTCATTATCGAGGCACGTTGACCGCACTATTCGAGGTCGCGTATACTGCTCCAAGGTTCACCTTCGCGCGCGCTCTATGCAAATACGCATATATGTATACTCGGTGTCTCGCGGTCGCTCCATCTTAACTTACATCTCTCTCCTTTCTCTCTCTCTCTCTCTCTCTCTCTCTTGAAATTGTGCGTATGCGTGTACCGAGCTGTTTAGGTCTCTTCTCTAAATATGTGCCCAGGGGTTCTTTGAGAGGAGAGACAAAAGAACTCAATATTCCCTTGATGCGCACTGAGACTGGTAAACGCTCGTTCCAGGTTTAAGGTGCGCATTTATGGAACTCTTTGCCTGCTGAGTTACGAAACCTTTCGTCTTTCAGTAAATTCAAAAAAGTGATTAAGAGACACCTTACCGAACTCGAATAATATTTTATTTATTTATTTATTTATTTATTATGTATTGTCCCCTTTACACCATTTATAACTGTATGCCTGTATTTAAGGGATGAATGAGTGAAGAGTGCCTGAATGACGGTGTGGATGTGTTTTATCACAGTATTTTATTATATTTATATTTTATTTTATTTTATATTGTTATTTATATTTTACTGATAGATTTAATATGTTTTGACTGTTTTTATTCGTATTATAACCTATCTGCGATATTGCTTAGTTTTTATTTGATTTACGGTATTATATATCAGTATTATTAGTTTTAAGTTACACTTTGATATCATCGGTGCAATATTTTTTTATATTTTCTTTTCGAAACTATATTTTTATATACTTCATCTATCTAGCTATCTTAGTCTCTCTCTCTCTCTCTCTTTCTTTCTTTCTCTCTCTCTCTGTCTCTCTCTTCCTCCGTTCGTGGGAGATGCATGCTCGCGTGGATAGACTAACTTGGAAAGACTCGCGTCGGGTTTGAAAGGGAACGACAGACAATGTTACGTACAACGATTCGTTACTCTGCAACAATGACGTCTTCCTTTGTCATTCGCGCGCGCGCGCACACACACACGCACATTGAGTATCGTTCGAGGACAATATTTTAGTTACAAGTACTTCGATGTTTAAATTTACGCTTTTTTGTCATTGTTTATTTATCTTTTTTCATTTAAATGATCTTTCTTCAATCAACGATATTTTAAAAAAACATTACCCAATATAAATGCGACCAAACGAAAATTCGATTCCATCAACTCGTAAACGGCTTAACGATCGCGCGCGCTGTAAAATTTAGCGTATCCAGCGAAGTGAATCGCATTACAGCTACGATAAGAGCGTACTTATCGCGGCTCGTTATAAAAAATTAGGAGACCTACCGAAAGACAGACGCACTGAGCCCGCGCGCGCGCGAGAGAGAGAGAGAGAGAGAGAGAGAGAGAGAGAGTTGCAGAGATGCTAGTAACAGCTAGTAGTAGTAGTAGTAGATAAAGGCGCGGTGTGTATTCATGAAGTTGGTCGCTCACCCATTACGTTCCTCGATTCCGTCGAGAGTTTGCCATGTAAATCAAAGGGGAGCCCGGGAAGAAGAAGCCGCCGAAGGGAGAAATCGAAGAGACAGGAGGAGAACAACGCGCGTCTAGGATAAAACGATAAGAGGAGTGGAAGCGAGGTATCCTTACACGGCAGACGTGCCCTCGGCACGATCGTCGTGATATTGTTTGAGCGAGATTCAATTACGGTCGTGATGACTATTAATGCGCCGCGTGAATGCGACGCTTCGTACGCTTCCTACTCCTTCCACGCGACGTTATATTTTTTTCATTTTTTTTATTCCTTATTCGAATATTTAGCGAAATACAATATAAATTTGTTTTTTACGAAAAAAAAAAAAAAAAAAAAGGCTGCTCTTGCTTATATACATATATACTTAAACATAATTTTTTACAACAATTCGTCATATCATATAATTCTTTTTTCTTCGTGGGATACCGTGGATAAAACTTTAATTGAAAAGTCGTGCTTTTTGCAACTAATTATGCATTTGGTGATGCGTCGCGTCTATGCATAAACAATACAACTATTAAAAGTAATTAAACGCGTACATTATACATAACGGTTCAGTGAACTACGGCAACATCACCTCCGGAATTGATACAAAAAGCCTTGTCTACCTCTCCTATATAAATAACCATTAAGTCAGCTGCGCGCTCGAGGCGAGGTCTACGGGGCATTTTTATCTTTTTCTCTCTGCTTCTCTATTTCTTTCTTTAAAATGCCCGTTCGTTGTCGGAATCGTGCTAAGAATGCCTAAACTTTTCCTTACTTTTCCTTCTTTTCTTTTTGCGATTTTGTTTATTATTAAGAGGCACGCGTTAATGCGCGTTCTCTCATCGATTCCCGCGCCATTTCGCCAATTTTCCTTTCACACGCATGGTATCTATACGAAATAAGTAAGAGCGCTTCGAGGATCTTTATACGAATGACGATGACGATGATCGGGAGGATACTCTCGAGAATATATCAACATGGAAAAAGGAGAGCGAGGTGAGATCAATGGAAATGAAAGGTATCTTTCGATGGTGGCTTTGCGTCGATGTGGTCTCGAATTCTACTAACGAGAATTTCCTTTATAACCTTCTTGCTTTATGGTATAACTAAAGCCCGGATACGTCGTTTACGTGCGTTCCTTTTTTCTTTTTCATTTTTTTTTCCCTTTTATGAACGATGGAGCGCTCGTCGATCATCGGTCGCTAAACAATCGCTTTAATTATTTCTATAGCAAATGATATAGAAAAGTATTGACGAAAATTCATAATTCAATATAGGTACCGAATCGATTATAATCCAAGATAGCATAAAAATAAAAACAAAACAAAGGAGGACGTGTGAACGTAAAAAACAGCAACTGGCGATTAAACATACAAGAGAACCGAAAAGCCGCAAGGCACGTTGTTACGTGAGATCCGTTTAATAATATTGATAGCCTTGCACATTCTTTTCTCTCCCTCTTTCTCGAAAACGAGTTTTAATCGAGGATAGCCGGAAAGCCCTTCGAGGGTACGTTGCTTTGAGCATTTAAATCCGTTATATATATATATATATATATATATATATATATATATGCACGTGCATACATATTCAGCTGATATATTTGCGAGAAGTTCCTTAAGTGCATACAGGTGTGTGTATGTGTATACATACACATACGATGTATATAACGTGTGCCCCTTGGGCACTCATTGCATTCGATAGAGCACCGGAAATGACAGTCAGCCGCGCTCATTTTCGTTTTTCATCCTCTACTACCTCTGCTTAAAATGCTCTTATTTTAAGCCAAGACCAAATCAAGTTTATGTATTTTTTTTTTTTTTTTTTTTTCTAATTACAGCCATCGATTCTCGCATATTTTATAGCGCGTAAAGATTTTTTTTCAAGAGGACTTGTCTACTAACATTTAAAATAAAAGGCGCTTTAATATTTATCGAAAAATTTTAAATTACGACGCAAAAAACGGTTTCGCAAAAACGATGCACTCACCCGAACAGAAGGAATAAAAGACACTCGTGCGTGTAACTTTACCCACGGGTTATTAACTATACGGAAGCCTATACTTCTAATCCCCGGGGGATAAAAAATGAAAAACTAAGGGAGGCCAAAAGGGCTTAGCTCTTTTACTCCTAATTAATCGTTTTGCGGTCGTTCACGCGCACCTAAAAAAGCTAAATTCATGAGAGAAAGCCAACGAATCTTTGAGAGTATAGAAGCGATCCAGCACGGGGATAAAAAAATGAGAGAGAGAGAGAGAAAGAGGGGGGAGGGGGAGGGGGGAACGCGCGCGTAAAAGAGGTAATCTGGATTAAGCGAGGATTTCGTCGGTCGCACGTCTGTTTCTTTCATTCCTTCTTAGCTTTTTTCTGTCTTTCTTTATTTCTACTCGCATAGAGCTCGGCGCACGGATTAAAATCCTCGATGCTAATCCTCCTTTCCGTAATTACGCAATGTTTTAATCGTGCGCGTAAGTGTCAAGTTTTCCAAGTACGAGCATCGCCTCTTATATATCATGTATACTTACATCTTATTTTGTTTTATTTCAGTCGCACGCTTATGCGCTCTTCTCTTTAACGAAACGTGTGACACGAATACTTTCTCGATGCTTCTTTACGGTCAATATTATGAAAAAATTATACGGTTTGATTTTCACTACACCGACGCGAGTGAAATAGTTAAATTTATTTACCTTTGCGTCGTAACGGGTTTGTATTAAAAATTAAATACATCGCAGTAATGAAATTTTCATTTATATTTGAGATTTGCGTTAAATTGAATCGCAAGCTAAATATAATACGGATACGATAAATCAGGTAATTTGGAAAGCTCCGTAGTAGATTTTTGAAAGCTTTACGATACGAAGAAACGCCGTCGATTTCCAACGAACGGCGCTGCAGAAGCGGGTTAATGGTGAACTTGAACGCTGCGCAAAACTAAAGAGCGAGAGAGTCAGAAAAAGAGAATGAGAGAGAGAGAGAGAGAGAGAGAGAGAGAGAGAGAGATAGAGAGAGAGCGAGAGAGAGAAAATATACGAGAAAAGAGATCGCAAGAGAGAAAGAAAGAAAGAACGTCTCACGCTCGTATAAGACGAAAAACTTGCGTTAAGCACAAAGATGCAAAGTCTCGCTTTCCCTTTACTCTTTTGTTGTTTTTCTTCACTCCCTCGTATACGTACGATCTCGCGCTCGCTTTAACAGTTGAGGTTTTTGAGAAAAATGAAAGAGATAGTCTTATAAGAAATCCTTCTGATATTTCTTACGCCGGCCGCATAAAATTTTTTCACTCGTGGAAAAGTAGTACGGCGATATACATGCTATTAGAAGCAAATGAAAAGAGGGAGAGAGAAAGAGAGAGAGAGAGAGAGAGAGAGAGAGAGAGAGAGAGAGAGAGAGACCAAGAGCGAAAGAGGAAAAAACACACAGGACTGAATAATCTAAAGAATGAAAAAAGTGGGAAGAGAATATAGGAGTGGGGTGTAAAAGCGAAGGGCGGGGAAGAAAGGGGCCGAGGAAAATGCGGGAAAATACCTTTGATGCCCTTGCGTCCCGCGAGACTCAAAGGGCGAGGCGCTCCGCTCGCAGCGAAACATATACATACTGCACAGTCGAAGAGTTTCGAGAAGCTGTAAAGGCGGCCGTTGTCGGGAGTCTGCGCGAACTCTTACTAGTATATTCCCCGGCGAAGCGCGAGTGTCTCAGACTCTGCGCTTACAATGCAAGATAGATTTTCCGCGCAACGCTTAATTCTCTCCTTTCTACGATGGCTTACAATGGAAGAATCGACGTTTGTTTTTTCTTTTCATCATCGCCAGATTTCATTCAATCTTTTACTTATCTTTTCAATTGTAAAATTGTCTCCTTGAACAACAAGTTACCGTTTAAGCATACTCAACCACGAGAAATTTACGAGTTTATTTCGGCCATATATAAACAATCGATCACGCTGAAAGCAACTCGTAATCGTTAAAAACATGCACAAGCAAATATCATGCCCAGGCTGTTATATCGCAATCTTAAAAAAGCCAAGTCTTCTCCTATGCTAAGTCACAAATAACGCAAATAAAAAATTAATCCACATCCGGCTTATATTCGCTTCCATTCCTCCTCCCTCTCTCTCTCTCTCTCTCACGCACGCACGCACGCACGCATACACACACACACACACACACACACACCCACCCACACAAAAATCGTTAAAAAAAATTCCAAAACAGTCAACGAATCGCATAAAAACACTTTTATTTATCTCTCCCGCTCGTTTCGCGCACGCTATACTCGTATTTACCGCACAGCGTATGTTCACAAGGAAAATAGAAAATCCTCTTGTAACTGTACCAAACTCGTAATGTTTCACGTGAGGCAAAATCTGGCGGGAAATATAATATAATGTTTCTGGGTCAAGTGTGCAATGTACGGCGAAAAAGTTTTGTTAATGTGGCGGCGAAAATGTGCCGCTAAAAAAAATTATGCATACACTTAGTGGTTTTCGACGGCTCGTTTATATATTTGTAGCCTACATACGTACGTGTGCAGCACAATGTTTTAAGTAAATGACAATAGCAATATTTCAAAAT
Source organism: Chalcis sispes (assembly GCA_949987625.1). Classification (NCBI taxonomy): domain Eukaryota; kingdom Metazoa; phylum Arthropoda; class Insecta; order Hymenoptera; family Chalcididae; genus Chalcis; species Chalcis sispes. Next base: position 75,440,687 of record OX465096.1, read on the forward strand.
ATACGAATGTTTTTTGAATGTTTGTAAGCGAATGTAATAACTTAAAAGCATATATCGATTTTGATTCATAATAAATTGTCGTGCGCACTCGATACAACGGACCTAAATTATTATTAGACTTTATTAGCTATATAACTCCGTACAACTTTTTCTCCATTAAAATACCCGCTTTTATATACATATGTACTTATATAGACGCAACTGTAGAGTTTCACGATAATTTAAAGCGAGCACAATAAAGGTAAGCTCCGCAAGGAGAGATGCAATTTCCGGTAGAGAGAGAGAGAGAGAGAGAGAATATAAAATCGCTACACTTTCGGTTTTCAATGAAAGCGCATTACACGCTCAAAAACATCAAAAGGGGAACTCGTATATATAAATACTGCATTTCGTAAAATTACGATTCGCAACGCGCGCCTGATTCGGAGGATCGTTTGCCTATATACACATATTTTTCTTTCGTTATTTTCGCACCGCGCGCTCTCTACCTTTTTTTTCCGCGTTATTGCAAAAACTTATTTCACGCGCCTTTGTTTGACAAAACAGTCGCGGATATAATTTTTGCAGATCAGTTATATATGAGTGTGTGCGCGTGTGCGCGCGTGTGCCCGTTTAATTTTCTCAATCGATGCGCATGTAAGTAGTCGGTTTGAAATTAATGAATGGTTATATCGCGCACAGCGTCCTCTTGGAAAATAAACGCATCCGCTTCGGTTGCATCTTCATCATCTTTATTCTGATTCGTTATTCGCAAAATAATGGTAATCAAGAAATTTATTTGATTTTTTACGCTAAATTGTGAAGAAAAATGATGATTAACGTTATTATGTGTATTTGATTGCAAAACAACAGTTAAAAAAAAAAATAATACGCAATCTGCAATAAAATTAAATGTTTGATTTCTACGACTCTTAGGATAAACGCGTAATTCCTTTTTTCTCCGCGTCCCTCGAATCACCGCGCGCATTATGATAAAGCACGTAAACCTTTACCGCTAGAGCAAGAAAAAAAAATAAAACACAGGTACATGTACATAAGACAACGTTAAAGAAAAAGAAAAAGAAGAAGTAAAAGAAAAATAAACACACACACACACACACGCGCGCGCGCGCGCGCGCGCACTCACTTAAGATATGGTCGAATAAAATAAAAGAGCAAAAAGAAATCTCGAGACGAAGCTCGCGCGCGCGCGCGCTTTTATTCTCTGGAGAGGTTTTCGGCAAACGGGACAGACTATTTGCTCCTCCGCTATAGTCGCTGAATTTATATAGATATACTTAGCGAGATAAACGCGCGAGCGATATCATCCAATAACCGTTTGTTCTCGTTCAGTCGAAATCGCACACCGCTATACTTTCCTTCATTCTCTCTTTCCCTTCTGCGATTCTCTCGCTCTGACGCACATAAAATATGTAAGAAAGTTTTTTTGTCGCAATTTTGTCATTTACTGTCTTTGATGGTAATTTATTTCATTCCTTTATCCACAATTTTATTATATTTATGCAATAGTTTTTTTTTTTATCATTTATTTTAGCTCTCGATTACAATTTATTAGGGAAAATTCTTAGCGTGCAATAGACGAATATAGCTATGAGATACGTATACAGAATTAAACGGACATTAATCAGCGAATTGATTCACGCGAATTTATGCAGCTGTAAATAGATACGTTAATGTATTATAATTTTCAAAGTCAGCAATTGTGCTTGAAGTAAGAAAAAAAATCCCGAAAGACTTTTTTCATCTACTTAATGTTTTATCTACGGCGTTGAAGCTAAAATAAAATTTTTAATCAAACAAACTTTGAATGAAATAAATAGAGGCAATATGGCGCACGGATCTAGACTGGGTAGTGGTGCATCGCGACCGGCTCGTGGTGCTGAGCTTCATGAACATTCCGGAAAATCTGAGTTTGAGCCTCGGCCAGTCTTACGGCTACGGCACCTCGGCTCCCTACTTCGACGACGAGATCGACGAGATCGTCAACGGAAGCAGAAGCAGCAACGAGGCCGGTGGCGACTTTCCCGGTAAGAAGCCGCCTACTTCGCCCGAACCCTACAAACTCTCGACGGTTTTTTTACCGCTGGCGAGCCACGCCACGGAGGCGAAAACCAATGGGGCGAGTTCGACCACCGCTGAAAGCGAAACAGATGCTTCTTCGGATCGCTCCTCTTCCTCCTCCTCCTCCTCCTCCTCCTCCTCCTCCTCCTCCTCCTCCTCTTCCTCCTTCTCCTCGGGGTACGTATGCATATATTTTAACGATTTCGCTATGAAAAAAATTCATTTTTAAATTTAACCAATCGACATGTATCGGTTTTCCTTAGATTTTCGAAAGACGGCACGTCGTCGATAAATACACCGTCTACGGCGGAAGTTTCATCATCTTCATCGATGACGACAACCACAACGACGACGACGACGACGACGACGGCAACGGCAACGAAGAGGCCGACCTCGAGAATGAACGCGCGAAACGTGCAGCGCAACCGACCAAAATACAAGAAAAATTACGCGACCCCGAGAGCGAAACCTACTTCCGGGGTAATTCCCGGTAATATGAGCGCGCAAAGTCTCCCGTTGACTTTCAACAGCCTAGCGGATCTTGATCATCCCGAGAATCTTAATTTAGAAATCGACGAGACCAGTGAGTTCATTTCTTCAGCTAACGAGCAATAATATTTTTTTTTTTTTTTAATCGACTCTTTAAATAATAATCTCATATTATATATATATATATATATATATGGATGCAATTTTGTAATTAGTAAAAATAATTCGATTGTTGCAGGCGAAGATTATGGTCCGATAACGTTGGAGTACCTGAATTACGCGGTCGCCCTGGGCGTTTACTCGGTTAGGTATCCGGCGGTATTCTGGGCGAGCAATAAAGCGCTTGGCACGATCTTCAGTATTCAACTGGTCGCGAATTCCGCCCAAAGCCTCTTGGCTTACGCCGGCATGTCGGTCCTTTATAAAGTGAGTTTCTCGACGTTTCTCTTACTTTATTTACAATAAGCTCGGTTTGCTCGAATTTACTCTCTTTGACAATACCTTATTATTTGTCATATCGCGCGCGCCTTCCTATAAATATTAATAATAAACTTTGTTCATTCAATTTTCATTTATTTATTTATCTATATTTTCATTTTTTCCTAAACTTTTCTTTCTTTTCATATATCAAAAGACATTTCGATGAAATTTTAACGAGCCGGGGGCTTGTAATGCAATTTATAAGACACCGCGTATAAAATGAAATTTTTTTATCGTCTAGGTGCAAGTGGTCGGGCCACTGAAGGCGTTGCCTCTGCTTCGACATCGAACTGTCACGACCGCCAGCAGCATATCGAATTTCTTCGGCGATCGCTTCTTTTTGCTCAATCCGCACGTGACTCTTGGAATCTTCGCCCTCTCGTCTCTTCTCGTCTTGTGCTCCAGCATGGTCATGTACCTTTATGCTTACGGAAGGTAATGTTATAGGTGTCATTTATCATCGTTTGATATTTTATTTAAAAAGAAAAAAAAAAAAAAAAAAAAAAAAAAAAAAAAAAAAAAAAAAAGATCAAGCAGCTGTTTGTATTTTTGTATTTTCATTTATCTCATATAGGTTTACCGCGTTTCTAAATCAGGAGCGCGAACGTCGCGTGATTCTCTCGAAAGAAGGTCGAAGCGACGACGCTGGCTGGACGTACATGACGCATCCGGCGGCCTTGTGTCTCTTCTTGGCCATAGCGATTTGCAACGCTCCTTTGCTTTACGATTACACGGTCGTTTATCGGGGCAGCCTCGACGGAGCGATACTCGCTTGCATCGTCGGCACGATTTTACACCTCCTGCTCTGGCTCGTCCTCTGGGTCTTCCTAACTATTAAGCAGCACTGGGTTTTCAAGCTGCGCGTCACCATCGGCCGGGCGACCGTAAGGTCCGCGAGATCCGTCAAGCTCGTGACGGATGTCGATCTGATGTGTGGTCGAGAGGACGACGACGGTAGCGGAGCGCCTTTATTGGTTGTGGGCAATGGAAGAACTTACACCGTCGCGGATACCAGCCCGAAAAAAGCTATCATGAGCGTTATTCAGAAGGCTGCTATGGAACGGAAGGCTAGATCTCGAGGTATACCTACGATTGCGCTATTTAAAGTCTTCTTTGTCTCCTCGTCCATCCGTATTTCATTTTTTCTTTCTTTCTTTCTTTCTTTCTTTCTTTCTTTCTTTTTCTCATTTTTTTTTCTTTTTTTTTTCGTTTTTTTATTTTTATCGTTAAAAGCTTAAAATCGTAATCTTAATATTTTTCTTGACTTTCTTACCAGGTAGTAACATAGATGGAATGGACGCCGAATCAACGACCGACGGCGACGAGCAAATTTACTGGCTGAGACCGAAATTAAGGCCTTCGCCCGTGCAACCGGGAGACGGAGCGACCGGAGGTACGAGCCAGGCAAATGAGAAAAGCTGGTTGAACAAGAAACTCAAGCAAAAAGTCACGTTCAACGACCTGCCTAGTACGTCAGGCTCGCGGTAACTACTTCTACTCCCTCCTTTCTTGGTGTCGTTGTTTTCTAACGTTAGCAATGTTACTATGTTTATTCTTTGTTCTTTTTTATTAACATGCATTTGCTCATTTTGCAATATATGTTTGTGCTTCGCATTTACATGCATTTTTTTTTTTATTACTCGCACAATACAACCATATTAACGAAATAAATCATGTTTGCTTTCGAGCACTTTAAGTTTTAGCGCGAAGCTTTAGGAAAATTCCTCGTAACGTTGTATTTAATTTTGATTTTTAAGCAGAAATTTGTTCTAATCCTAATTAAATTCATAAAAATTAATGTATTTATGTAGTTCTTTAAAACTTAAAATTTCTATAATAATTTTAAAACATAAAGATTAAAATGTATTAGTATTTTACAATGCAATATACTATTTCTTTATTCTAATTTTAAAATTAGCAAAGTTTAGTGATATTTTTCATTTTCTTTATGTCTAGTCTTATTATTTATAGAAAAATCGAATAAATGTATTAAAATATAATGTCGAACCAAAAAAAAAATTTTCTAGAAGTAATACTTTTATTAATTATGAATATTTTTAATCCAAACAATTTTTGACACTAAAATAATAATGTATTTATAGTAATCAATTTTGAATATTTTAACAACTAATTTTAAGTTTCACAAAATATAAATTTTTCTATAATAAAACTAGTATGTAGTATTATATAAATTGTATTTCTCGCATAATTCAGTTTAATTTTCTTTTGTCTATGTAATTATTATTCGTAAATATTAGTATTAACATATATAAAGAATTACTAATCCACGTGCGTAAAAAAATTTCAATTCTTAATAAACGAAAATTATACCGCAGATACATATATATGTTCTCGCAAGCGAAATTATAACTAAATCGAAGTGTAATATGTATAAAGAAGGAAGCCAGTTTGTATATATTACTGACAATGTACCCACAGTTTTGCGAATATATATATATGAGGAAAATTTTGCTTGTCGCACCGTGTTCGTCTTCATATACAAAACACACATACTAAGATACATATGCTATCCTCTCTGAAACTCAAACTCACCTCGATTAACTTACGAGAAGCATCAGCGCCGTTAACATCCTCGGGCTCTTCCTCCGCCTTGGATGGATATGCAGTTAAATCAAATTTCATATTCAAGTCGATTTCCAATCTCCTTCTCCTTCCTTCATACGTTTCTCCCACGGCACCAAAACTTATTCAATAATATCTGTGAGCTGGATTCGCTTTCCTAACTTTAATTAATGTGCATTTTTTCCTCTGTTTGCGTTTATTGGTTGTTAATTTAATTTGTACGCGTACTGAGAAAAAAATTTACCAACATTTAATGAAATTTTTAATTATTATGTTGAAACAATTTTAAAAATTATTTCTGTATAATTATTTCTTAATATAATTCTTTCTTGTTTATATGTATAAGATAATTTCAAAAGATATTTTTTCTCAGTTCGTAAGTTGTGTAATTTTGTTTACTCAATTGTTAAAAAAAAAAGGAAAAAAAAAGGAAAAAAAAAGGAAAAAAAAAAAAGTAACTCGCGCTTTATTCGAAACTTGAAGACGAGTACATTTAACATTTTTTTGTAAAATATTATTAATAAAAAAAATTTATTAATGAAAAAAAATTTTTCTTTTATTTTTTTAACCGATTTAACTTTATAGGTAAAGGTCGCGCTAATGATAATCTAATTATAGATAAAATAACGCTATGGAAATATTATTATTGTGCAGCCGCGCCAGAATAATTAAAATTTTCACTATAATGGAATTATCAAAGAACAAAAGAGTTGTTCCGTTGCTTCGATATTGCACGCTTGTAGTTTCGGGGCCTTTTCCGTTATGTCTATTTGTTTACTTGCAAGTTGCGAGAGACTCGCCGTTGACGATCTTTTGTCGAGGCCGAGCTAAAGGAGATTTAACTAACGATGTTCCGCTTTGATGTTTAGTAATAAGGGAAAAACCAGACGAGGCGTCGCCGATGGTGGCGGCCCCGAGGACGATGGAGACTATGCAACGCTACGCGAACTTCCGCTGGTAACTGCCCACGACCTCGCCGACGACTCTACTTCCGAAGAAAACAAGGTGAGGAGAGTTTATTGCACAATCGATAATTAACTATTCATAGGGTTATATAACTGTTTATAAATATTAACGTCGATTTATTAATTAATTATATTGATTTACAAAATTACTTAAAATACGTGATAATATGTGTACGTACAATATAAGTTTATATACTATAGCTTTTGGAGAAAAAAAAAAAACGTTGCCGAGTACATAATAATTTAAAGTAAGCCAATAGACGATAAATTTTATCACTATACATAATCATATCGTATCACTCGAGCTATTATTATTATTATTATTATTTATTTTTATTGTGCGCGTTGAATTTAAATATGTCATTGATACCATTGTTAAATATGACAATAAATACCAAACTTAATAACTTAAGCAAAGATAAACATACGTTTTTTAATATTCAATTGCCCAAGAAAGTACAGTTGCTTTTAACTCTCATCGCTCTTATTGTTATTTTTCTCTTATTATTTTTTTTGTTCGCTCTAGCAGTGGGGAAGATGGCTGTCGCCTCGTAGGGACGACATTTCAAAATTCACGGATGTAAGCGGAGCACGCTTTTTTAGTTTTTTCGTCGACTCCCTTATTTTATCAGCTTATTTATCATTTTCTTTTTTTCTTCTTTCTTTCGTTTTTTCATGCTTATTATGCAAAATTATTAATTTGCAGATTTTATTATAAGAATTGCGCTTTTAATAGATTAACTAAGCTAGCCTAGGTGTTGGAATACTAATTATATTATTTAGAAATTTATTTACAGATTAAAAAATTTCAATAAAATAGAGTAACGATAATTTAATCGTTAAATAATTACAATGTTATATTAATAACAAGATAAAGTATACTGATATTTATGTAAACGTTTAATTTAATCTTTCAATGCATGAAATAATTTAAATAAATTAAAATTTTCTTTACATTTTTAATTTTACAGTGCAAATTTAATTTAATTTTTTATATAAATCTACCCAAAGTTTTGATTTAGTATTAAATGCATAATTATATTATCCGCAGTAATAAGCTTATTCATACACACACACACACACACACACACACACACACACACGCACACACGCGCGCGCGCACACACATACCATTATCCATTATCATACTAATATTTCATGCCAAATGTACACTTGAAATTTTTATTAATTTTGCACATTATACATATGTAGGTGTATAAATTTATTCTACAATTGACAATCGCCAACATCACAAAATCATCGTAATTTTTTTTTCATCGACTGATTTTAAAAGCTCATTTAAATCATATAATTTAACTATTCATATTCAATTATTGCGTAAAATTGTTTTTATTATCTCCGTCATGAACGACAAATATATCGTTGACATCCGCCATTATTTTTTTATAATTTATTTTAGCATGCAAGTAAGCAATAAATAATAGATCGACTGACGTTCTCGTAACAAAAGCGTTATTTTATCGTATTTACCTACGTAATTTTTAATTAGACAATCATTTTTCATGGTACATTTCAACTTTTAGCTATATTCTAATTTTACGATCACAGAAAAGAAAACATTTTTAAGAATAAAATAAAAAAAAAAAAAAAAAAAAAAAAAGTCTTTCCTAAAAAATATTAAAAAAATCTTGGTGACGAGAAACAAATAAAAACGAAAAAAAACGAAAAAAAAGAAAGAAAAACAAAACAAAAAAAAAAAAAAAAACTCGATTACTAACCACAAATCCGGCTTATCGTTACTCCGCCGATTCACACTCGTCAGCTGCTGGAGTGCGTAAACGACGACCAGGTGACCTACTACGCGAGCGGCAATCGCGACCTGCAGCCGTCCGAGGGCGAGCCCTCGCCGCTGCTGAGTCCGGAGCCGCCGCCGCCACCATCTGCCGTCGTTAACGCCGCCACGGACAACGGACTACCGTTACCGCTGCCCCCACCCACGCCGACCTCCTCGTCGGCCGCTGGCCTCCAGGAGCCGAGCTCTGTCAACTCCGCGCTCTTGACTAACAATCCTCAGGTAGAGACGGTAGGCCGTACCGGGCGTTAACTTTTCCTTTTTCCCGTCGATCGATGATAAATCAATAAATCATAAGTTTTTATCATGGGTTTATATATATATATATATATATATATATATATATATATATATGCATTTGCATTCGCGAATATGAATGAATAATTTTTTTATATGTCATAAAAGTCATTTAAATTCAAACTGGTTCTATTGCATTTGCCAATGTTTAATTTAATAAAAATCTCTTTTCAAAAATTTCTCTTTGGAATCAAAGGTTTATTAATCAAATGAATATTTGCTAACAACTACTAACTTTAAATAACTCAAATATTACTACGAGTATATTTTTCTTCATTGGTCATCTATTGTCGAAAAATTGTCGTACTTTAAATTTACATTGCCTACGGTAAAATTAATCATTTATTATATAAAAATTATTGGAGAGAAATAAATTTAATAATTCATTAAACTTTATGGATATTTAACTGTGCGTGCGTGCGCGTGTATGTGTGTGTGTGTGTGTGTGTGTTCAAATTAAGAAAAACTAAAATAAACGTATAAAATTAACCAAATTGGCTGTCGACGACACAGGGTAGTGGCCAAACTCCGCGCTGTCTACGTCGCGCCGACTCGGGTATGCCGCACGAAGAGCTGACCCCGCGCTCGGATTCGTCGCACTCGCCGCCCCTGGACGCCATAAACGCCTCCAACGGCCACTGCGGCACGAGCAACAACAGCACCAGCAGCAACAGCGAGACCTCGTCCAGCGGGGTCCACAGCAACGCGAGCAACGCCAGCTCCCAGCGCCGAGCCAACAGCGTCGAGGACCTGAGCAACGAGCCTCGCGAGGAGCCCCAGTGGCGCAGCTGCTCCCTCCAGCGCGGCACACAGCCTCCCACCTCCGGCAGCGGCAGGTTTCCCCAGAACGGCTGGGGCCCCGGCAGCAACCCCGGCCGCGTGATCGCCAACCCGGGGGGGCCGAACTACGCGAGCAGCAGCGCCAACCAGTACGTCAACCACGCGCCGCTCTTTAACGGAGAAGTGAGCACGACTGTCGTCGCCGGCTGCCCAGCCGTCATCCTCGAGAACCCCAACGAGGATACCGTCGTCATCCGGCGCAAGACTTCCAGGCCCAAGCTCCAGGAGCCCCCCTCGCTCGGCGAGGAGCCCTTTGGCCGCTCCACCAACATGAGGATGACCTCCTTCACCGAGAGCAACGACCTTCGCGCCATCCAGGCCTCCTCGGCGACTTTACCGCACTACCCTACCCAGCCGGTGGTCACCTACCCTCACTGCTCCACGATGCCCTTGCCCCACTCCAGCCACAGCAGCGGAATTATCGGTGCTACCAATATGAGCGGCTCCAGCGGCAGCTGCGGCTCCGTACCCAGGCACCCAGGTATTTTATCGCAACTATATTATTATTATTATTATTGTTGTTGTTGTTGTTGTTGTTGTTGTTTTTGTTGTTTTTGTTGCTATTATTATTGGTTTTTTTTTTTTTTTTTTATTGTTATTGTTATTGTTATTGCTGCTATTATTGGTCAAACCTACACCAAGTACAAGAGGCAAGAGATTAAAATTACAAAGCCGCGCCTCGAATAAATTAAAAATTATAAATGAGCAACCGTTGATGTTTTTTTATCAGGTAACCAAGTGGGAGCAGGCCAGCAGCCGCCACCGGTGCACGGAACGGTGCCCTCGCATACGACGCTCCCCTCGCACCACAACGGAGTGCGACTGATGCTACACGGCGGCCCGAATCCTTTCGTCAAGCGCTTCCCGCCGGTTCAGGTGGTCGGTGGCCATCAGCCCTGGGCGGTCCTACCCAACTCCACCGGGGCTCACCATCACCACACATTTCCCCAGATGCCGAACATGAACGGCAAGCTCGCGCCGCCCCAGGCCTCCTCACAGCAGAGCCAAGGACACGGCAGGCAGTCCGACCGCGACTCCGCCAACTTCTCCATGGCCAGTAGCGGCGACTCCGATACGTGTTTGCCCCACTGAGGAGCGCGATAAATTTTTATTTTCAATTACCGAAATGCGGCGAACGATCGATATATCATTGAGCGGTCCGTTGAGCTCTTTAATTCATAAATAGAATACAAAACATTTTAATCGATGTGCTCGAGTAAAAAGAAACGCCTTTCGCCCCAATTCATTCGTTGAAATCTAATATCTATCTCTTTACACTGTTATGCGTGTCGTCATTGTTACTGACAAAACTGAACATTTTTTTTTAAATTCGGTGCAATGCTAATGGTTTATGTTGTTGTTATTATTATTATTTTTTATATTTCGAAATTAATTTTAATTAAAAATTTCAATTGAACGTTAAACTATAACTTTAATCAAATAACACAAAATATTATTCATATATATATATATATATATATATATATGCACGGTTGGGTGCACGCGCGCGCGCGTGTGTGTGTGAGTGAGTGTACATCAAAAATGTTCAGTTTTGTTTATGGAAACTTTTTGTTAGTTGTTGGGATTTCTTTGTAATGTAGTAATAAAAGTTTAATTGTTCTCTATAAAATAAATTACACGTTAATTTCAAGTTTTTTTAAAAGCTTGAAATTAAAAACTCGAATTAATAAATTTAACCAATATCGAGCTAAAAAGAATTCTTCTAAACAATTAAATTATAAATGTAAAAAGAGAACAATGATGCTTTCTTTTATAACGTAATTTTTAATAGCTGAGAGAGCTTTTGCGTACTGTATAAAAGAAAAAGCTCCATCGACTCTGAAAATTACAAATTTCAAATCGATAGTGTTGCTGTGGAGACTCATGTTCTTACATTATATTCTTCCTGATATCGACGCATGGCGATTTCAACTTCGGAATGGATATGGAATTTTAAAAACTCAAGGCATAATTTTAATTTCCGCGACTCACGGCACTTACAGCTATGAGAATTTGAGACTTTAAAACTAAGCAATTATCAAATGCAAAAGACTTGATTAATGAGAAAAAAAAAAAAAAAAAAATCTAAACACATATCGCAACACTACATAATAAGGAATTAATTTCCTTAATTTTTGATGCAATACTTTATTTCGAACATATCTTACACTTATGTGAATCAAAGTATTTCTCTTTCTCGCGAAGAATCAAAAGTGTCGATGACTCGCAGAAAGCCTTGAAAATAATAATAATAATAATAATAATAATAATAATAATAATAATAATAATAATAATAATAACAATAATAATAATAATAATGATATTAATTATATTAATTATAATAACAACAATAATAACAATAATAATAATAATAAATAATGATGATGATGATAATAATAATAATAATAATAATAATAATAATAATAATAATAATAATAATAATAATAATAATAATAATAATAATAATAATAATAATAATAATAATAATAATAATAATAATAATAATAATAATAATAATAATAATAAAGAAAACCACGCCATTGTTATTTAAGTAATCTATATAATATTAATATCGAAAAATATTGCATTTACTTAGAAAAGAAAATAGGGCAGAAGTATGAAAGAATGAAAAATTTAAAATATTCTAACGATTATAATGCAATCATTGCGTATCGCTCTCTTATTAAGGTTCGTGCATAGCAAAAAGACATAAGTTCTTTTGTCACTTTTTAATCGACACTTTTTTTTTATTCACCTCAAAATTTTATTTTCATCATTTTAAAACTAAAAAGGGACATACATATATGATTATCGCCTAAATCGCATGCAAAATATAAAAGCTTTCGACAAAAATATTTCAGCGAATAAATAAAAAGTATGTTTTAAGAAGTGATGAAAGTCTTAAGATGTCCGATAGTAAATGTAGGATCTAAGAATCGCGTCGAGAACGTTTTGTACGTACAGCCGAAGATACGAAGCTTTTTCTATATCGAAATAATAAACCATTGTATATTCCGTTGCAAAAACCTGTGTACATTGCCACGAATACCATTTGAATAATACCGTTTCGTTTCGAGAAGGCGTTTTATAACGTTAGGATTATTTAATCTGTATATAATGCGTCGTTATCTTTTTACCGCTAAATGAAAGTTAAGGTAATAAGATTGTAAAAGAAATAGGCAAATCTAGATTGACCGGTAAAAAGATAACTTGCCATGTCTGTGTTCTTGTTTTTTAAGTGTACGTGTATACCACGAAAATATTATTTAAAAATGTTTCATCTTTTTCGTGAACGTAATAAAACATTTTTTAATAATTATTTTTATCGCATACCGAGTAGTCTTTAACGATGAATTACTGCCATTTATTGAAAGCATTTAGAGATTTTCTTTCGTAATTCGTTACCGATAATTTGTTCTAAAGACTTGAAAGAATTTTTCACTCGTTTATTTGGTTTCTGTTTTAATCCATGTAAATAAATGCATTATGCGATGGAACGGAAGTGAATCCTAATAAAGTGAAAAGAAAAGTAATAAAACGCATGCTTTTACAGCCTATTATTAAAGTGTAGTCGCGCAATGATAAATAAAAAAAAAAAGAATAAAAGAATATCGCGGGGTTTACAAAAGTGCTATTTTACCTGTAGAGTCACATTGCATTAAAAATTCATATTCTTTACATCAGTCATATAATAATACTCCGTAAGACTGAATTTATAGCATTTATCCATAAATTTTGAAACAAACATCGGTTAAAAAATTTATGTGAATTATAGGTGAAATTCTGTAATTTATATCGGCTAAAATTTCTAAAAATAATGTGTGCATTTAGCATGAAAAAAATAGTTAAATTTTTTCTGCAAAGTGTCTCTTTTGGTGATGATAAACAAAAAGCTCGAAAAAAAAAAACCCAAAAAAGCTCAATAACGTTTGACATATATATACTCGAAGAACGACCAAAACATAAGTAATAACAAGCGGCAGCACGGAGCTATTCATTAAAAAGAAAAAAAAAAAAAAAAACGTCATGCCGATCGTACATATCAACTACAAAGGACCAGCTCGAACGATCTCTCAGCGTAAAACAAGTTATAATTGGAAAGTTTAGTAGCGTATAATAGAAATAGAAATGTTGGCGCGATATTCGTGCGAATTAGATACAAGCTCTTAAACAAAAAAAACGATGCTCAGCTGCCTTTGATCGAATTCGATTTTTTTTATACAAATTTCTAATCGATAGATCGTGGTATTAGAATAGAAAATGTGTTTAACATCGAATAAGAATTTGGTTGCTGTCTTTGAAAATTTTAAATCCTAATAATAATTTTGAATATTTTAATTTTTAATGCTTCTATAGATTTAAATAGTTCATTTTAAATAACTTTAAAATCATAAAAAAAAATATTGAAAACGATATTAAAATTTTATTTTTTCCCTTTAAAAAAAAGTAATATAAAATAAAGTGTACTAAAATATTAATAGACAGCCAATTTACCTATACGATGTTATGTATAAACAAATAGTTATAATTTTGAAAAAGAAGTCAGGGAATTTGACCTTAAAAAAACGACAATAGAAGTGTTAAAACGCCTACCTCGGAAATCGAGCGTACCTTTATCTTCATCATCTTCATCATCCACACTTATTATCGTTAGCATTCATCATATCACATAAAGTCGACTCTAATAACAAGAAAAGGGTTAAGTACACACATCGACGGTATATGAATTTTCGTCAAGACGCTTTCATTGATAAAGCAAGGCACAATAAAACGCAGAATTAGTGAAAAATATTAAAAAAAAAAAAAAAAAAAAAAAAAAAAAAAATAATAATAATAATAATAATAATAATAATAATAATAAGGAAGCGAAAGGTCAAAAGAGAGCGCATTATCTTTTTGCGGACATATTTTTTTACCGTCTAGAAATCGTCAACAATTCTAATCTTTCTATTGGAATTTAGGAAAGCGACTAGAGTCGAAGCACTTAAAAGTACATTTCTTTATTTTCGAGAAAAAGAAAATTTAAGATTTTGAAGTTTAGAAAAATGTGTCTAGAGAATGAAAAAACAGACGCTTTTCGTTACTTTTAAATAAATTTTACTTATGCTAAGATAAAAATTGTTAAAACAAATGCCATTGAATTCAATGGATTTCATAAAATTTAATCTAATTTTCTTTTAATATAAGCAATAAATCTATTTCAACATGGAACAAATGATTAGCTCATTTTTGAAGAGCACTTATTCTTTGAGCAATAAACCATATATTAATAATTATTTTTGATTAACAAAACTTCTATAATAATTATTTATAATTAGATTTTTTAAGTGTGTAGCAAAAAATCGTAAATTATTTTTCATGATTCAACTACTGTAGTCTTTTATACAAATTTTTTATAATGCCTTTTTATATATCATTTTAATAAAATAATTTACAACAAAATTGTTATATCATCGATATAAACAAAATTTAAAAAAGATTTAAAGTAACGAAAGCTGTCAATATGTGGGTTAAAGACTGTTGTTCGGGTTCCCTTTTGTGTTTTTCCTTAAAAATACCGATTAAAATGCAAAGAGCAAAGCATTGTCTTATATATCTATTTGATATGACACGAAATAGAAAAGTTGCCGAACGCATATGAACAGTCATTATAAAACAAGCACTCTGCTTCGTGCAATCGCAAAAAATGCGTCGTTACTTAAACTTCTTGAGCACTTGTAAATAATTTTTATGGGTAAACGAGTAAAAAATGCTAATTGTAAGATTATTGTATAAAGACTGATTAGACTAGCCTCGGTATTTATTCAGATTTTGTCGGTAACAAAAGAAAAATAACACCGATGGCTTGTGCATTTGAAAAGAAAAAAATATTCATTCGAAATATTCGAATGTAATAATTATCGAATACTTTTTATATGTTTTTATCGATTTGAAGTCTTTTTATAATTATAAATTATTTAATAATGAAATTTTCTTTATGTATGTTATTGTTTGTGTTAAGGCGACAAGTAGAACGCAACCGCTAGTCGATTTTCTTTATTAAAAAAATTTCATAATTTAAAATATCTAAAATACATTTTATTTATTAAATCCGTTAATGTTTATTTTCACAATTCAAAATTGCTCCATTCATAAAATTTAGACAATAGTTTATTTAAAAAATTTTCAATTACTTAGGAGCATTAATAATATATAAAAAAGTATAACATGTAACCTGCGCAGTTATAACAAAAGCGGCACTATTATCGTCACAACGTATCAATATTATTTGAGCAGTGTATTGAGCCATTGAAAACTACGTGTAAACTTTGTATATTCATTTACCAAGAAAATAAAATTAAATTATTCAACATTTGATTTGTGTTGAGCTTTTATTTTCTCAATTTAAAAATATCAATATCTAAATAAAATCAATCAAATTATTGGATCACATATACTATTTTACAAAAAAATCTTTGCAAATTAATTTTAAATATTACAACAAAGTTTCTAGGTATTGGTGCATTATTTTTAATATTTATATTATATTTATGAAAATTACACTTTGTGTAGCAAATACTCTATAAAATATAATAAATACAGAAAACAAGTTCTTTTTAAGACTAAAATAATATTTATAAAATATTATTATATATTATACATCAAAAATATAAAATCCTTTTTAAACAGTAATATAAAAACGTTTTCTATGATTTTTGTATTTTTTAAATTTAACTGAATAGATCGTCAAATTTTTTATTTATAACCTATAATTACTGCAGTACTTGTTCCATTAATGATCGAACACTTTTTAACTCTGAAAAATATTTTTTTATTAAAATATATAATTTTTTGATTGTAATAAAAAAAAAATAAAGTACCTGTAACCAACTCATTCAATCTATCCTTGGGTATATTAATAGTTGTTTCCTTTTCTTTATCACCTAAAGTTCTTATTTTCAAAGTAACCTCAGCAAACGGAGATGTGTTTTCAGAAGAAATTACTTCGATCGATGATAATTTATTCACTTTAAAAAAATGATTACATTTTAAATATTTAAAACAGTATATAATTATAAATTATAGTATAGTGCAATATGTAATAAAATATTAATCGACAAAATTGATCTTACATCTCAAAGATTGACCGGTTAGTATGGCAGTAATTTGCGCACAATTATCAGTATGTAATCTAGAAATAATTGTACTGTGTTCTCTTGGTAATCCTAATTGTTGCAATTCACTACTAAGATCCGCTGGAGTAACATTATTTCTAGCTGAAGATGTAAAAATCATTTCCAATGCAGCAATAGCTGTTTTTAATTCCCTAATTTCTTAAAAAATTAAAAATAATTATATATTCTTTTTAATATTAGCTTGTTTTCATAAATGATATATTTACCAAGTTTGGTATCTTGGGCAATATTTTTTATCTTTTCAGCCTATAAAATTGTAAATTAGTTTATTATGAAGATAATTATTTAAAAAAAATAAAAAACTTACATCGAGTTCCTCCTCAGTAATTGATTTAGTAACAAGCTGACCAATAGTTTTTATTTTGGAAGACGACTATCAATCATAATATAATATTATTTTTTTAAATAAATTTAAAAAATATGATAAGTTTTGTTAATAATATTATAAACTAAACACGTATTTCTATAAAAATAGTTAATTACAAACCATTTGTGAAATATTGTAAATTTCAGCAAGTAACCAGTCAGGACAATCAACGTCTCCCAAAAATCTAAATCTCTAAAAATTATCATAAGAAAATGTATGATTTATAAAACGTAACATTAATAAAATTATTTTATATATTTTATTATACCATTTTGAAGTAAATGATCTTCAAATGATAATCTTCAAATTATTTATATTCAAAAATGATAAATATTTAATGTTAAAGTTATATTTCTATTCTTTATAAATAAAATATAATAATTTAATTTATAGAATAATTAAGTCACTTTTATATGAATAAAAAATTGTATGAAAAATATTTTTAAAAATATACATATATAATATAAACCAAGGAAATAAACGATATTCACTAAAGGAAGACTCTATTGATGAGGGCAAGGTCGTGTAAACAAATTCGAAAACTTTATAATATATATATAGTAGAGGAGATATCACAATTTTGTGGAGATAATTTAGTTGCTAAATTTGACGCTCACAACGCTGCAATCTGACCTGTCTACAGTGCTCTTATTGCCCATAGCGGCGACAACTACAAACGATCCGCCATTAAGAGGCGAATGCACATGCGCGCATTGATTATTTTGTTTTCATTTAAAATCAGCTGACTGACCTAAAATTCTTTAAGGATTTTGTGAATTAATTTTAATAATGCACAAAAAAAAATATTTTATTAAAATTATACTGTAAACATAAAAAATTTAATAAAAATGGTATTATTTATATTTTCCCTTTTGGTGTGTACCACGTGACTAAATTAATCAATCAAAAGGTGAGCACTCTATCGTCACCACTGTGGATATAAAGGCACTGTAACCTGTCGGGCAAACATGCCAATTAACAGTTTTCCTGCATACGCGATTCAAAATGGTTATTAGGATTAATTTTTTTTTATAAATAAATTTTTAATATGTAAACAAAAATAGTTTGTAAAAATAAACAAACTCATAGTTTGTAATTAATATTATTTATAATAAATTCATTTACAAAACACTTTATTTTTAAGTAACTTCTTATTTTATTCGTTAAACTGCTTATTTTATCAAATTTCTAAGAAAACTATTATTGCTTTTATTTAATTTATTTTCCATATTACATATACAGGTATTTCAAATGTGTAAAGTTAGGTGTAATCCGCGCATGCGCAATTAACGTCGTGATCGTGTGTCTCACCACCTTCTAACGTTGAGGGAGTCTCCGGACCTGTTATGTTATGCGATCGTAACTAGGATGACACGATTGCCACCAATAATGTTTAATAATACCCGGGATCATTTTTAAATAATAAGTAATTGAATTAAGACTGTTATTTTAATATTTAAACGAGAGATAAAAGAACTTGCAAAGTTTATAATTCTATAACTTATGTATACAATAAATTATGTTTTAACTTTTAAAAATTTATTCTTAAATATTAAATTAAATAATCAAATATTCGAATTCCATATCTATGAAAAAAAAGCAAAGGTTCTTATTGACGGCAGGTAGTCTGATTTATACACATCTGTCGCAGATTATAAACTAACAATAGAATAATTGTTTAAGGAGTTAAACAAATAATGTACTTGTGTTGCCCGTCGTTTATTTACGGTCTACAACCTTTTTTTACAAAAATACTAGTGACACAGATGTACATGCTATTTTTCGCTGTTAATTCTGGAATAATACCGGTTTTCCCGTGTCGCTCGATGAACCACATCGAGGTAATAATGAAGTATCCTCAATAACGCACATAATAAACTATATCCCTGTAAAGGTTCTTTTTATTTTGCATATTCCTGAGAAAAGCTAATGCAAATTCAATTTCTATGATACGAAGGAAAAATTGTCGATATTGAAGTTAAAAGATTATATATATGGCTAATGTCGAGCGCAAAAAAGTTTCAGAAAAATATTAGGCCTCCTATATTTTCATTTTCCATTTTGCTTCGCATTAAATCGGTAGGAACAATATTTTTTCTCCGTCGTTAAATCGGAGTTGATAATTTTCCGAAAACATAAATTATACATAATCAACATTTAAAATTTATAGCTATACTAAATTTAAATAACTAAACAAACTTTAGCCATTAAGAGATATTTTTAATCGATGGAATTTCTACATAAGCATGTAGATACAATTTATGTAGATGCAATTATGTATAATTTTTTCGGTTGATATCGTTTCTTTTTCCTAATACTCAATAATTGGCATTGCAATCATTTTTTTGTCACTAATTAAAGATACTCTAAGCTCTCTGCTATGCTGAGACGAATTTAAATTTATTCGCCCGCTCACTCACAATGGGTGACTGTAAGTAACTGTGTGTGACTAAAAACTTTTTTAAATACTTTTATCATAATAGTTTTTTTCTAAATTATCATTCGCTCATTGAAAGTGCGTTCGCTCAATTGATTCTTTATTTTTTCAATTTTTTTTGTTTCATATATTTATTTATTTATTTATTTATTTATTTAAATTTTTTTCTTACATAAAAAGGAATTCTTCATTTTTGTTTTTACCAAAGCTAAAGCAAAGGTTTGATTCCGATCAAACTTAAAATTTTTTAAAGAACTTAAAATTTTTCAGAAATAAATCGACATACTTTAGAGACTCTTTGCACATTTATGGCTTTTAAATTTAAAAAATCGTTTTTTATAATCTCCTGTTTATATTCCATAATTTTCATTGAAGGATTTAATCTTTTAAAATCACAAATATTTTGTGGTACAGTCAATTTTCCTTGTAATTACTATAAACCTATATTTTAGTTTACTAATTTAAATCTTCTAAGTGTATACAAATGGTAAAATTTGTAAACAAAAAGAAATCGACTACTTAAACTTTTCAAATATTGAACTGCATAAAAAAATATCGCCGATTTTACAAAATTTAAAATCATAAAAAGTGATTTTTAATACACCGTCGTTTAAAAATAGCGAATTGTTCCAATTTGAGTGATGAGTCAGCGTTTGACGCTTCTTCTTTACTCACGAGAATAAACGCTCACCATTTATTTACAAAATATACTACGTTACATTAATTTGCACATTCTTCCTGTTTTTCCTTTTTTTCATTTATTTTATATGTGTGTGTGTATATATATATATATATATATATATATATATATATATATATATATATATATATATATATATATATATATATATATATATACACATACACACATACACTTTTTTTTTTTTTTTTTTTTTTTTTTTTTTTTATGTATTTTCAAAAGTTTTCTAATCATCGCAACACTTCACTCATCCAGCCGGGTATGCAGATATGTACAAGCAAATAAAATTTACATTATATAATATAATTAACTCCTTGATTGGAATGATGTATTCTTGAAATTATTTTTCTTTAACTTTTGACGGATAAACTAAGCATAGTTCTTTATATTCTTTTTTCATCTGAAATGCTGGTTTGCATCGTGATAAGTCTGTTTTGTCTGCGTTTGTTTGGTTGATGGATCAAAAACGACGATCCTGCAGATTCGCACTATTATTTGTCCAGTCCATTTGCCAATTTAGTAGCTGAAAACAAATGTTTCATAACAAATTATTGAAATGAGCGAATCCTTAATTAAACATATGAATACATGGTACATTATTTTTATTTTCTTTTTACGAAAATTAATTAAATAAAAGATTTACGCTGATAAAGTATAAATTCTCAATTCTAATCCTACAGCGGTAAATTATGCTTTCGTCTACACTAAATTCACCTACACTTTTCTTTATTTCTCATTAGTCTTCTATTTATTAATTTGTAAAAGTTTTTGTTTCAAGCGAAACGCCATAGTTTGTGTAAGGCATCTGTAGACATAAAAATAATTTTATAAAATTATTGATTAATACAGGTAATAATTTTCAAGACAATTTTTAAGAATGTGATTTAATGTATGATTTTTAAAATTTACTTAAAAATTATTTTAATTCTATAAAACAAAATAAAAATAGAAAAAAAATGTTTTAATCAAAAGCAATAAAGAAATAAGTAATATAAATAATATCTTTTGCTAGAAAATCAAAAATGTTGATAGATGCAATACGCGCTTTCTAAATAATCAAAACTTATATAAAGAAAAAATTATTTCAAAAGTAACTGAAAAAAATTTTATATATAAATAATGCACATGTAAACATGGATTCTAACTTACTGTTACATAAAATCTATATGCATAATCTTAACTATAAATTAAATAATATTTTTAATTTATATATTTCTCACATGCAGATTGTCATCAAAAACAATTCAATAATAATTTGCATGTAATGATATAATTTATAGTAAATATCATATTTGATTTTTAAATTAACTTCACACGAATATTCTATAAATCTAAAATAAATAAAAGAAAGGCATTATCTTGTAGCGATTATGCCTGACAAAAAAATACTTTTTTTATAAAATTTATTTACATTTAAAATAAATAAATATTCAATATTTGACATAAATGGTACACTGTATACATTTTACCATATACTGAAATAAAAATAAACAAAATCAAACATAAAAAACTTAATAAAAATTCTAAAAAGATTTTAGAAAAATAAATCTAAGATATAAGAAAAAATAAAATTAATGCAGTGACACATAGAATGGTTATTAAAGTTAAATATTATAATTCTTGAACTTACCGATAATAATTAGGTTTGAAAGGACCAGCTTTATTGAGACCCATATACTTGGCCTGTTCGTCGGTCAATTCTGTCAAGTGAGCATCAAATGTAGGCAGATGCAGTGATGCAACATACTCATCTAAAATTTTCAATTATTTATTTGAGCGGTATAATTTTAAGGAATTTTATTATCAACTCAGCTGCGTTATAGTTAATTTTTTATTGAATTTATTATATAAGTAAAGCAAGAAAAATGTATACAAACCCATCTTTTTAGGCAGTAAGTAAACGTCGCTCTTATAACGACCTTGAGGGGCGTTAAAAAGTTCGATTAGAGCGAGGGCCTGAGTCGCAGCCGTAATAGAAACTACGAAGGACGGAATACTGGAACACGAGAGATTCACCAAACGGCCCTCAGCCAATAGAACGATTCGCTTGCCGTCTGGCCAGATTACATGATCTACTTGTGACCGAACTTTTTCCCATGTCAAATCCGAAGTACGAAGACTATTCTATCGACATTCCATAAAACAGATATTGTAAATTTAAAAAGTAGTAAATTATTTATATAATTTTTTATATTATTTTATTAAAAAAAAAAAAAAAAAATTGTTTTTAAAATTTTACGAAATTAACGAACACCATTAAGGTATCAATTCAATATTATATGGTTCCAATTATGTTTCATGTATTAGAAATCTTCAAGGATGCCAAACTTGTTATATAATTGGCTAGAGATTTTCCAATAGCTCGCGCGAAAAATTGTTTTTGCTAAAATAAACGAGTATCGGAATTAAATTAAACTTACAACGTCAATTTCGGTATTGCTATGGCCCATATTGCAAACTACGCATCCATTTTTCATCTTGTCCATCTGCTCGCGTGTTACAACATTTTTATTTCCAGTGGCGGTAATTACAATGTCGACATTTCTTATTACTTCATTCAATTTTACAACGCGGAAACCATCCATGCTGAAAAAGAAGGTTAAGAGGAAAAAATGTTTTAATTTACATATTTTACTGAATGTTATTCCAATAGCAATGAAATTTTATCATGGTCTAAATATATATGCATTCACCATAGAGAGATTATATATCTTGCGCAACATAACACGTGAGAACGAAAACTTCGTTAATTAACCATTAAATATTCGTTCCCTTCTGTCCAACAAACGGATTGATTAATTAAAAATCTCCCCATGTAAGCGCAACGGATTTGGTTTGCGGAATATTTATCGAGTAAAGGAGAGAGGTTAAAAGTCGTTATCGTGTTTACCTCGCTTGAAGGGCGCAGATTGGATCGATTTCCGTGATATAAACGATGCATCCAAGGCCCTTGAGTGCCTGACAACAGCCTTTTCCAACTTCCCCGTAGCCGCAAATTACGACCTGCTTACCGCCAAACATCACGTCGGTGGACCTCTTTAAGCTATTTCATTAATTTATTATATTAATTTATTATAGGAATAAATGTTTTCTTTAAAAAATTTTAATTTAACGTCGATTTAAAAACTGTTCCGCGAACGTTAACAATCGTTCAAAACGATAAATTACGACTACGAATCGAACGGTACATATATTACCTGTCGATAATGCTCTCGCGACAGCTGTAAAGATTATCGAATTTGGTTTTGGTAACGCTGTCATTGACGTTCATTGCGGGAACGGAGAGCTTGCCTGCTTTTGACAATTGGTACAATCGGTGCACACCTGTTACGCTCTCTTCAACGATGCCTGGAAAACAAAGAAAATATTACTTATTTCAAAAAAAAAAAAAAAAAAAAAAAAAAAACGGGCTGTTTAACACGTGAGTACATAGGTAATTGATGCCGTCGAACATTAATTTTTATATTTTTATACTTAAATACTGCACAGCGTTAAAAAAAGTGTAAATTTTATTTCTAAATAAAAACTACGTAAAAACCATAATGAATGAAATTTTTATTCAGAAAATGCAGTTTGAAGTGAGGTGAACCAAAACACAATGCAGATTCCCGGATGTTAACCTAGCTAACAAGTCCGTATAACACCAAATTTGATCCAAAATAAAAATTTTAAAACAAATTAATTACCTTACATAACATTGGCTTAGTGAGTAAATAAATCTGTAAATATATACTATTGATGGTTTAAGCGCTTATTCTTATTTTTACTCCGATACCCATCTATAGCCCTCAAAAAATACGCTCCTTAGTAGAAGAATAGGAGAACTAGCTTAAATAAAATGAAAATGAAAAACATGAATAACGCTCACCCTTGATCATTTTAAACATGGCGTTGTATTTTTTGAGCATCAAATGGGTGGCGTCGCCACCGTCGTCGAGTATCATGTTCGGCTGCCAATTTTCCGCAGCGATGCACTTATCGATGCACCACCAAAAGTCTTCCTCGGTCTCCGAGCGCCACGCATATACGGGATAACCCTCGTAAGCCAATGCAGCGGCGACCTCGTTCTGCGTGGAGTAAATATTGCAAGCTGACCATCGTACTTGCGCACCGAGTTCGACAAGAGTTTCAACCAAGACAGCCGTTTGGGCGTTTATGTGGGTGCAACCGACGATTTTTGCGTTCTTTAACGGCTGTAAAGAAGAAGTTTTTTTATTGATTTCTAATCATTCGGTCAATTATAATTTTTTTTTTTTTTTTTTTTTTTTTTTTTTTTTTATCACGATTCGGTGACTGATTTATAAAGTGCCTGTAAAGAAATTTCGTTGATATTATAAAGAAATTTTTAAAAATATATAAAAATAAGCTGTTTATCAAATATTTTAAGAACAATAAACGCTCGCAATGTATTTATAAAACAATGCTCGGACACTTATCGTGATAATAAAAAGAAAGAATAAAGGGATGAATTTGCTGTACTTTAAATTTTACGATGGAAATTTTACATTTTATCTCCTTATAATTGTTATATTTTCTTTCTCATTGTTAAGACTTTATTTTGAATTAATTTTTTGGTGATAGCAAATGCATAAAAAAAAAAAGTTTCATTATACAATGTTTCGAATAAAGCATAAACATCCCTTGTATATTCCAGTAATGTAAGTCATCGCGGCAAGTGTTTTTTTATGGTGGAGTTTTCCGTTTAAAAAGTTGTTTCAAAATTCAACACACGCTGTCGCTTGTAAATAAATGGGCGCTAAGTCAGCAGAGTCCATTTAAAAAAAAAATGCTAATATGCTTGAAAAACAACAATGAAAATTCTGATTCCAAGTTATCAACTTTTTTAAGCAGATTTTGAACTACCGCCTTTTTATTCGGAGCCACGATATTTATATACATGTATACATCCATTATTAGTCTTCCGGAAATATATTAAGAAATTAAATTTGCCTTATACCTTATCGTCTCTGGCCCGTTTACGCAACGCCATGATACCGGGCATCTCTTGCTCGGCGATTTCAATTTCCCTACGGCCGAAGGCATGCTGATTGATGTTCCTGACGCAGAAATCTGTGAAACCTTTATCAGTTTTTTGGGGCTTCTCGCGTGGCGAGACGTCGTCCTCTTCGCTGCTACTTCCTGTATAAGACGCTACAATTGTTCACACCGAATCACGATGCGAGGCGTCGTCGCGCACACAAACAGAGAATGAATGCATGATTAGTCTCTCTCTCTCTCTTTCTCTCTTTCTCTTTCTTTTTTTTCTATGCCCGCCAGGATAACATTGCGTATCACGGCTGCTCCCTTTCACATGGGTTCCTGTGTATTAAGATATAGGGGGAACCCTATGGCACTTTGACGCCACAGTGACGGCATACTACGTTTTCGCATGAAATGTTTATAAGGCGGGCATTTTATTTTTTATTTATTTTTTTTTTTTTTTTTTTTTTTTTTTTTTTTTTATAGCGAATCGAAAATTAGTGCGGTATAAATTTTAAAGTTGTTTCTTTTTTCTTTTACTATGCACTCTAAATTCCTTCAGATTTTTATTTAGTCGTAGATTTACATGAATGGAGGAACACTTTAAATTTGTAAATGAGAGTGAAATTTTTTTCTCGATGTATGTAAAGGTATTTCTTCTTTAAAATATGTAAAAAGTATCTTTTACTTTTAAGAAAAAATGCAAAAAATGTATCTACAGTATCACACGCATTTACAAATAATAATTGTCGAAGTAAAAATATAAAGATTAGTAATGATTATTAACTTCATACATATGACATAAATTGAAGGGTTGTAAGTCTAAAGGGTCTAAGTGGCAATTTTATTATTTAGAGATATAACAGAAAAACATTATAAAATAAATAACTCAATGAAATAATTATTTATTTTTACTTAATTCAATTGAACACATATCCAAATTTCAAAACAAAAATACACTTCGATCCATTTTGATATATTATTAGCCTTGGCACTTAGATCGTATTTTCGTAAAAATATTAACTTTGGATTTTTTGGCACTTAGACCCTTTAGACTTACAACCCTTCAATTAAGGAATTTAGAGGTTCGAGAATTACAAAAAACCACAAAGATAACAATAAAGAGAGACAATGATAACATGAAGCAATCGAGCAGATAGGCAAAAGAAAATTTATTGGCTGTAAAAAGACATGAAAATATTTTTAGGATTTATTTGGTAAAAAAACGAAAGATTTTATTATTTTATTTTTTAAAATTTAAAATAAAAAATATTATATCTGTTGTGTCAAACACTCGAAATCAATACGAGAAAAAAAAATAATAACGAAACGTTTTATTTAGAAAAAAAAATTTTCGTTTTAATGCATTAAAAATTTCACCTTCAAATGTGTAAAAGGCTTCTAAATTAAATAAATCAAGAAAATATGTATATACGTTTATCGATTGATATTCAACGTAGTGCAAATAAACGTATTGAGCAAATCGACTTATACATTTCTCTTCTATCCAACTTCACCGAGTCAATATTCTGTCGCAAAGCTATAGCTTTACGGTGTATACACCGTAAGTATTTTGTGTGTATGTGTGTGTGTGTGTGCGTGTGCGTGTGCGAGTGCGAGTGCGTGTGCGTGTGCGTGTGCGTATGCGTGTGCGTGTGCGTGTACGTGTGCACATTTTTAATTAAAAATAAGTAATTACACTTAAATTTATATAGCCTTGCTACTGAAAAAATCATCTACACAAATTCGACGAGCATTCGAAAAATATTTTCTATCCTTGCACAGCCATTGAAAGACGATTAGTCGTGTAACACAAAAATCATAATCGACGTATATTCAACATATAAGCACATAGTATTTTAATAACAATACCGGAGCTGTAGCTGTCGGTGCTGCTTGCGGATAACGAGCGACTCCTATATCTGCCAGCCTTCTTTAACGCTGAGGATTTAGGCTCCTGAAAAAATTGAGGCAAACATTTCTTCTTACTTAGTTAAACTTTATCTTTTACCTTATACACAAACAATTAGTTAACTACTTGGATTTATCATTAATGTTAATATAATAAAATATGTTATTATTAGTTTGTTAAATGGTTAAATGGAAGAAAAAAAAAAAAATTTTAATATGAAATGCGACCGACCGCGATATATATATATATATATCGAGTGAATAAGAAAGTTATTGTGTACCGTAAGTATCAGTAATATTAAATGCAAGAAATAGTATCATATATATATATATATATATATATATATATATATATATATATATATATATATATATATATATTTTTTTTTTTTTTTTTTTTTTTTTTTTTTTTTTTTTTTTTTTTTTTTTTTTTTTTCTTCTGTATTGTGTGACATGTGTCTCGTGTTTAAGATATATAATATAATACAATAATATATATGTAAGCTTTGGTAAAACTTGTGATATGCTAAACTTGCGTGCACTTTCAGGTCGACGTCTGTATGTTGGCGCACGCGCGCGCGTGTACTTCTTTGTTTTTAGATACGTTGTTATCGTAGCACATTTAACCCTTTGCACTCGAGCGGCGCCGAAATTGCGCCCGCCAGATTTGAAGTGTCAACTCGAGCGGCGCCGATACGGCGCCGGGCTGATTTGAAGTATCGACTCGAGCGACGCTGCTGCGGCGTCGTTACAGTCTTTTGTAACTCGATCTGCTTATTTACGATGTGCGATAAGATATTCCTCCCGGAAATACTTTCGTAAACTAGACTCGGCTTACATTTTTAGCCAAAAAGGCCTCGAGTGCAAAGGATTAATCCGCGTGAATTTGATATTTTTTATTTTAAAATATTAGACTGTAATCACTGTTATTCGGCTTTTTTTTATTTTGATATCAATCAAGAAAATTAAAAAAATGGTCTTTGATATAATGCTCGATATTGCCTAATGTTCGTTTCTCTATGCAGCAAAAAGAAAGTGAAATTTTCGAGGAGCACCATTTGTTTTGATTTTAAATAAAGATTTCGAAAAATTTCACGTTCTTCATCGTATTATAAAGTGCATACACAAGCGTTTCCTACGTATGATTTGCATAAATTCGTCGTGTATAAAAAGCTATAAATAATCAAACGCGCGGCGTATGTGCATACAAAGCGATTGACGTTCAATTTTTAATATTGATAATGCGTAAAAACTGAATTTCAACAAAATATCTCGACACAAATATGAATTATAGACATCACAATTAATGAAATTAATGAATCCGTTAATGGACACCGTATAATATACAGAGTGTCAAACTTTTAATCGATCGTTTGTGATAAGTTAAGAATAATTATATATCATTTAAGTAATTTTTATTTTGTGATATATATGTGTGTGTGTGTGTGTGTGTGTGTGTGTGTGTGTGTGTGTGTGTGTGTGTGTGTGTGTGTGTAAGAAACGGACTTTTTATACTTTTGTGATTCACAAATAGTCTTACTTACTAATTTCGATCTCGCGCCGTGAAAGGCATTATTTGTTGCCTCTAGGCTCTGAAATCACAACAACGACCATTTCATAATTGCATATTCCATGGTCCATAGTCAAAACAGAGTTATAGATTTGACGCACTTCAAGAAATTTCTTTCCTTTAATTTTAAATTTATTTTTATTTTTTTTCACAATTATCAAGATACGATTATTATCAATGACTTTGTTACTTTTATTGATTTTGCATTTTGCAAAAAAATATACTATATTTCCGCTAAAAATGTCAGAATATAAATATCTTTAATTCCAGGCTTTTGTTGACGATTTGCTCGAAAAATTGTTGTAAAAGTAGGATGGTTAATTTGTTAATCGAGAGAAAAAAAAATTTTGTTAAAGTTTTTGCATAAATATTATTAAGTAAAATTTACTCTGTCCTATGTAAATCATTAACTCAATTAATTGAACGAGCAAATAGTACAAATACCCAACCAAGACTAGAGAAAAAGTTGATGTAACAACAATTACATAAGCGAGTACATAATATAATACGCGAATCAATGAATAATTTTATAATATATATGAGATAATTTCCGTGAGAAGAGAACGTTTGAATTTGAAAAAGGAAAAAAGAATAACAATTTTAACAAAGATTAACTAATGCAAGATATAAATTTGTATGTATGTATGCATAATATACATATGCGGCAAATCAATAGTTATTAAAGCGCTCTGATCAATCTGACTATGGATTTGAGAAAGAAAATTAAAAAACAGATAAAGAAGATGAATGAAAGAGAAAACAAATAAAAAATCAAAAGAAAGACTGCTCGAATAACGGCATGCGTTCGACTTCGTTAAAAGCTCGGCTTGCGATCTCAATTCGTCGCTATAGTCGAAGCTTGCAATAAAGAAGAGATAATAAAATAAGTATAAGTAAAAGGGGTGTTGCTTCTGCTGTATTGCTTCGATAGATGCCGAATAACTAAAATTTTTTGTTCGGATTTTAAAATTACTTCAAAATAGACAAGTTAAAATTTTTAAAAAATTTTTAAGCTTGTTAATTCAAAATCCTATACCTGCTGCTGCGACTAGTACATTATTGTAACAGCAAAGGAAAGTTGCAGTAAAAGTAGAAGCCAGACACCGATATGAAAAATATTTGGCACTGATCTCTAAAAAGTAAAACTGCTTTTACGATGATTTGAAAAAAAGATAAAAATACGAGCCTTTAATATAAAGCAATGTTAAATAATTCTTACTTAAAAAAATCTCCTTTCTTTTCTATCGCTGTTAGATTACAAAAATTTAAGCGCTGCTCAACAAATTACCGCAGATAAATTTTTCAATTCGTTCAATTTAATGGAAATATTAAATAATTTAATATATTTTAAAAGAAATATTTAAATATTTTTTCGTTGTCTAAAATAATTTACGAAATTGAAATACATGGAATCTTTAATTATTTACCTGCATAGGTAGAAACATAAACATGATCGATCGTCGACTCTCTCACATCTGAAGGTACAAGAAAAACGAATATAAAACAGGAGATAGATAGATAGATAGATAGATAGATAGATAGATAGATAGATAGATAGATAAATAGAGAGAGAGAGAGAGAGAGAGAGAGAGAGAGAGAGAGAGAGAGAGAGAGAGAGAAAGCGAGAGAGAGAGAGACAGACAGACAGAGAAATAAAAGGGAACAAGTACTCCTGGCTTTATCAACGTAATTAAAATTGAAAACATCTGTACACCGGCTCTGCAATTCTTTCATTGTCTTGGGTAAGCCATCCACAGAACGAACAAACAAAAAATACATTGCGTAACGTCGAAGGCGTAAGAGTAATGTTAGGTACAATGCGTAATGAGGTGCCTGTAGGAAAGATAGAGAGAAAAAACGGCAGCAACAACGCGGTGCCTCGTTTCTTTTATTACAGATGCATCAACGCTGCAAAGATGTTGCTCCAAAGGAGCGTTGTTTCATATACATCTGTATATGTATCTGTATATCTGTATGTACGTATAATGCATACTCGTACACGTGTTATAATAGAAAGTACACACACTCGCGCACACACACACACGCGCACGCACGCACGCACGCACGCACGCACACACGCACACACACGCACACACGCACACACACACACACACACACGCGCGCGCGTACCTTGGGCGAGCCTCGCGTCATTACAGCTTGAGGTGAAATATGTTGTGGATGGATAGTAGGGCCACAGTCGCCTCTATCCATTCACAAAATATGAGCCAAAAGCTTTAATGACGCGAGGTTCACTCATGGTGCTTAAAAAATTTTTCAGCTTTGTAACCCGTATGAAAACTCTTACTTATTAAACAAAATAATTAGTATTATTTTGTTGCATATTAATAAAATGCATTTTTGAACCTATGATGCTAGTTCATAAACTATAGATATCGTCTGCTAGAGCATGCGCGTTTTGTACACGCACGCGTACATGTACATGTAGGGTCAGAAAGTGACAGGCAACAGAATGTAAATATAAATATAAATTATTAAAGAAAATAGTGAATAGATTTATGTTATTATGTTCTCTTATCACACATTAAGAACGAAGATTACCGGCACAACGGTACACTACACTGGAAGAAAATAGAAGAAAAGCAGAGCTCCCGTGGTCGCTTGAATATATTTTGTGCAAAGGAAAGAGTGAGACAGAGATAGGATGGTCAAGTGAGAGCAACGGTGTGCGCTCTAATATCGCTGTCTCGTTTTCTCTCCTTCGCTCAACATACATAAGTCGTACTATGCGTTCCAAAAATATAAGTCTCGATGAAGACTCACATGATAGGCTATACTAAGCGGCAAATATATAGCACTGGCGCTGTTTATGTTCTTTTCTCCTAGGACGTATAAGATTGTATACGTTCTAGTAGAACATATAGAATGTCTGTACAGCCTAGGAGGATGTATAGAAAAATTTTAATACGATCGAGGAGGCGCTTGCGCGTATGGAAACCATTTACGTGCTGCTTTACATATATATATATATATATATATTTTCAGCCTACTAACCCGTACGGCGACTCTTACCTACGGAGCATCCTCAGCGTGTAAATGGTTTCCATACGCGCAAGCGCCTCTTCGATCGTATCAACATTTTTCTATACGTCCTCCTAGGCTGTATAGACATTCCATACGTCCTCCTAGGCTGTATACGTCCCAGGAGAAAAAAACATTAACAGCGCCACTGCTATGTATTTGTCGCTTCATATAGCCTAGCATGTGAGTCTTCATCGAGACTTATATTTTCGGAACGCGTAATACGACTTATGTATGTTGAGCGAAGGAGAGAGAACGAGATAGCGATAAGAGCGCGCGCACCATTGCTCCCAAATGACCACCCTCCATATCTCTGTCTCGCTCTCTCCTTCGCTCAACATGCATTCAAGCGACCACGGGGCTCTGCTTTTCTTTTGTTTTCTTTCAGTATAGTGTATCGTTGTGCCGGTAATGTTCGTTCTTAATGTGTGACAAGAAGAATAAAAATGGACTATTTATTAAATAATGAAAATAGGACGAGTGATGAAGAATGCAAACGTGAATTAAATAAACTAATAGAAAAAGCCAAGTCTAATATAATCCCGAAAAATTCAAAAATTTAATAATAAGTGATTTTAAAGTGATAATTTTTTAGTTTATAATTTTGTTTGTGATTTAGATAAATAATTAAAAAATTTCTTTTGTGAAGAAATTAAATTTAAAATACTTGAAAAAGTTACTGTTTTTTCATGTTAAAGAAGGGACTCAAATTCATAGATTATACAAGTAATATGTTAAATAAATATAGTATTGTTATGATAAAAATAACAAGAATGTATTTATATTAATTATGATAGCATTAATATTATTTATAAGCCTTAAAATCTTATTAAAAAAACTTTTGTTAAAAATGTTATTTTATATAAATAGTTAATAAATATACTCAAGAAATTTATATTTTTTAATAAATAATAATTGTTCAAGAATTAATCTTGCTTTTAAATATGAATCCATTTACTATTTTTTTTAATTTCATAATTTATATTTATATTTACATTATGTTGTCTGTCACTTTTTGACATTACTACATGTACATGTACGCGTGTGTGTACAAAATACGCATGCGTTAGCAGATGATATCTGTAGTTTACGAACTGTCATTATGGGTTCGAAATTGTATTTTATTGATATGCAACAAAATAAAATTAATTATTCTGTTAACTAAGTAAGAGTCTTCGTACGGGTTACAAGGCTGAAAAATTTTTTAAGCACCATGAGTGAACCTCGCGTCATTAAAGCTTTCGGCTCATATTTTGTGGATGGATAGAGGCGACTGCGGCCCTACTATCCATCCACAACATATTTTGCCTCAAGCTGTAATGACGCGAGGCTCGCCCAAGGTACATAAATAATAACTAATACACACACACACACACACACACACACACACACACATCAGGAATGAATTAATCTTTGCGTTAAGAGAATATAAAAAGAATTAAAGGAAAAATTTGTTTCGCGTAAAACGAAATTTTGATAATTATTTACCCATTAAAAAAAAAAAAAAAAAAAAACGTAATCAATATTAAAATCAAAGCAAAAATCATAAGCACTAATCGTGAATATATATGAAAATACTTAGTCTACTTTTTAGTTTCGAATTTATCTTAACCGAATGACAACGTTACAGGAATTTTAATTACTAAAATCATGCGCGATCATAACTTCTATTAAAACTATATACACTATTACAATTGTGCAGGAAAGCTATTCTAATATTCCTGTATTTGAACATTTTTAACATTTTTAATTATTTAAAGTATGACTATTTTTAATTGCTTGAATACCTTTTATCTCAATTAATTGTCAACCTTTTTTATTGCTACTAAATACTTTTTCAATTTAATAATCTAGATTTATATAAAAAATTTTATTCTTTTTACTTCTTACGTTTTACTTTATTATCAAATACAGCGTGTTAAACATTGTGTTGCAAAATTAAACCTTATTCAATAAAATTAAATATTGACCGATGGTCAGCGGAGGTGAATACCTTACTAATAATACTAATAAAAGTGAAGGACATGTGCACATCGAGTAATCAATTAATAACTTGTTATTTTATAAACAGTTCATTATTGTGCCAACTAAATTGTTCACTTTATCAAAATTTATTGTAAGGCTACTTTATTATTGTCTAAATTTCAATCATATAAGTATATCTTGTGCAATTACTTTTTATTTTTAATTTTAATAGCATCATCAAATTAATTGTTGATTAACAATACATACGAATAGAATGTGCAATATAGTCAGTAAGTTTTAGTTTTGCATTTATTAACACTCTTTCAATGGGTCGATAAAGTGTCATTTGTTCAAATTCAGAGTTGACACAGCTCAATTCTCGAACCCATTATTTTTCCCACAACTAATTCAATCTATGAATGCATTAAGTCAATCGCTAAATTGTGTAAGAAGATTCAAATAAATGACAAAACTAAAATTTGAATGGATACATTTTAAATTGATTAAGATAAACTATACATATGACTTTTAGATTTTATTTAATACATAAATAAATTTATGTTTAATTGTTTTCAAATTAGTTGTTGAAATATTTTGATATGTAGAATTTTGAATAAATAAGTATTAACTAAGAATTTAATTTGTAATGTGTATCATGAACATATATCCTATTAATTAGAAGTGCACAATGCCTTATAATTAATAAATTATAATTATACAAATAAAAAAAAATAAACGTTAGAAATGTGGAATTCTTTGAATTGCTTTGAACTAATTATATGAGAGCCAGCAGACTAAGCAATTCACTATACAATATAAAAACAAATTAACGAGTTGAAAAATTAATTTCATTCAATGCTAAAAGTTTCAAACAATTTGAGTGCTTTATCTTGAAAAATATCTATTCGCATACCCACTATGAATACTAACCATTGCCAGAAGCTCGTTCACAGTGCCCAATAACCCAAGCAACCTAAACACAAAAACTATAAAACCCTGTTATTTCAAGTACAGAGAATCTTGGTCATCGTGTCAGTCGCGGTACCTCATACGGACTAAGAACTACAGCAGAAGCGAGAGAGAAAGAAAGTCACGAGTTCTCTGACGTAACGGCCAATTTATCAATAAACCAAGAAAGAGACGGAGAAAGAAAGTCTCCGCGCACACGCAACACCTCCCACACATAAGCTCCTTGACGGATAGAAGAAGATAATATTGTTCTCGTCTTAGCGCGTTCTCGGCTCCGTTAAGATACCGTTGAGAATGAAAAGAATCGAAGGGCGCGCGGAAGAATTATACAAGAACAACGTCGAAGGGTCGCTGTACCTTAGTACCGGTGGAGTTAGTCTGGTCGGAGATGATGGGCCCGTCGCTCACCGTACCCCTGCACTTGGTGCCGGACGACGTGCTTGCCTCTGCGGAGTCGGCCATTTCGACTTTCACACTCTTCTAGTTCGCCGCGTACCTTCCTCCACTTTTTCAGCTCAATTTAACCGTGGCTTCGTTGAGAGATGCGGGCGTTGAGTATCTCGCGATTCAACTCGAGAACGCTGTTCCAGTGACTGGTTCGAATGTTATTGTGGTGTCGCTGCTGCGGCCTCGACAGAAAAATAGACGGGTGGCTACAGATACACTCACGATGGGTGTGCGCGCGCGCACCCACTGCGCACTGACTGACTGACGGTCGGCAGACTTTGCACTGTCTAGTGTCTGCACCCCGACTCAACGCTTCTCACTCGTACTCTCTCTCTTTCTGTCTCTTTATCTCTCTCTCTCTCTCTCTCTCTTTCTCTCTTATTTCTGTCAGTTTAAAGCCCCGATTACGCTTTCGTGCGCCTTTGTCGTAGCGGAGGATTCTCGAGTAAACATTTGCGCGCTCGCGCATGTTCGACCTTGAAGTAAGAAAATGAAAATGTGATTGCGCAAAGTCGCTTTGGGAAGAAACGAAAACTTGTGACAAAAAGAGAAACAACTTCTCTTTTAAAAATGTAAAAAATTATCAGTGTACTGATCGTGCTCTTGACACGTTGACTATTTTGCATTTCCTGAAGCATTTGAATATTTTATACGTTGTATATTTGAAAAAGTATTTTATAATTAGTTTAAAATTCGAATGAATTTTTAGCAGTATACTTTTAATACAATCGATAATTCTTTTTGTTTTTTACATATAAAAGGATAATATTATTGACAAAAAAAAATGAAAAATAAATATTTTTTACAACAATGAAACATACTTTCAGATATTTAGTGTGAAAAGGGTGAGATTTCAAGTTTTATGACGATCAGGGTGGTCATAAATGTTCTTTTTAATTACAGCTATAATACATGCGCTTGCACATAAGGCTTGAATATTAAATTTTAAAACTAGGATGTGTATATATATATATATATATATATATATATATATATATATATATATATATATACTAGTGTTATATGTGCTATCACTAAATCTTATTGAAATTCATAAAAACAGTATGTGCATATATTCAAGCAAAAATGATTGAAAAAATCTAAAACTGACGGTATTTGATCGTCAACTTTGTCATTCTGCAATGATCTAAAATTAGTTCAAAATGTAGAAAACAAAACAGATTTCACAATTATTTTTATACAAACTATTCAATAATAAATATTTAATAATACTTACATATAAATTCTTCATAATTTAAATCTTTAAACTAATACGAAAAATAAAATTAAATATTTCATAGAAAATGGTGTTAAATAAATGTTGAACATTCATATTAGGTATTATGTTATCGTAGTTTATTTACACTTTGTTATTTATGTACATCTAGCTTACGAAATAGTCCGTAGCAAAAGCTGATACTTGCAGTAAGGCGCTATTACATTTTTTTTTTTTTTGAGTGCGTTTCATTTTTCTTTTATTTTTTTTGTTTGTTTTTTTTTTTTTTTTTTTTTTTTTTATATATATTGATAAAAGATGATACACATTCTTATGTATGTTTGTTTTTTTTTTAATTAAAATGCTGCGAAGGCCTATATAAAAATGCTTCGATGTTTTTAAAAACTATCGTGCTGGTGAGTGAAAAAAAATTCTATAATAAGGCATAAAAATTCTATACGATATCGTCAAATTTTCTTTTGTTCTTTTACAATTTGTTTTTTGAATTTACTAAGGCATCGTATTGCACCATTCCTTTAAAGCTGAACATCATGATTATTATCCTGTTAATTTTCATGTAACGTCTTTATATTCTAAAGAAGTCGTCATACACATTACTTTGTTTGGTAACAATGGTTAGAATTAACAATAAAAATTGAAATTTATACGTACGTTGGTCGCGTTGTGAAAGTTCTCTACGTCTGTTTTTGTATTTCTGTAGACACCTAAATTATTAAAAATACATAAAATCAGCTATTTTGCAAATTTTAACGTTCACCATAAAATCACATTTTTTTCTTCTTTATGTGTGCAATAAATTTTAATGGAATCATGTCGAAAACTTTCAATCTCTATAAAGTAAATTTTAGTTTGTCATTTTATAAATTTTTCAATTAATTTAAAATTATTTTTGAATTAATTCTTTTTAATAAAGAAATAAAGTTATTCAGTTTGTAAAATATAAAAGTTTCATGAAGTTATATAACTCTTAAAGATAAAAAATAAATTTAAAAATAATTAAGATCAATTACAAATGTATTTACATTGTCTTTATCAGAATGAAATGATAGCTATAAAACATGCTTATACATGTATAAATTTATTGCTTGAATTCCTTATTCTTGATGTTATTAAATGCAGTTAGATAA
Organism: Chalcis sispes; assembly: GCA_949987625.1. Classification (NCBI taxonomy): domain Eukaryota; kingdom Metazoa; phylum Arthropoda; class Insecta; order Hymenoptera; family Chalcididae; genus Chalcis; species Chalcis sispes. The sequence continues at coordinate 75,478,139 of OX465096.1, forward strand.
AATATAAGGAATTTAAAAGAATTAAAAAGAAAAGAAAAAAAAAATTACTTACATTTGAATAATAAAAATCAGTATAACTTTATATATCGCAACATAATTGCGATTCGCCAAAATTTAATTTCAATCGACCAACGCATACCTTCTGCAAAACTCAGCTTTTATAATTTTTATTTGTCATCACATCTTTCGGCCGTTTCTTCGTTTGCACCCAAAGAGTAAAAAATCTCTATCGTGAGATACGTGCGCGCATTTCCTTCTTACAAAAATGCAAAAATTAGAAATTTTGCGTCATCTTATTTTTTATAACATAGCATAAACGTTTTTAGCAAAGTTCTCATAAGCATCGCGCACTTGCTACGTTAGCAAACACAATGACGTCTACAGATTTATTTTATATTTCTCTGTTATATATATTTATATAAATCTTAACAATTAAAAATAGTCTTTGCGAAGAGAAAAAAAGGTTGAAATATTTTTTTAATTTTCGCCTTCGAGGTTAAATTTTATCTGCCCTTCGCGACTTTAAAAATACAAAGGAATACCGTGGTGATATTGATTTTGGCTTGATATTTTACATTTTTTTTTTTTTTTTTTTTAATAGACTTCCAAAATTTAACATTTATCACATTTTTTAATCTAATTGAAAGTTCAGTTATAAATAGTTAACTGTAAAAGTAAAAGTTGCTGTTTTATCATTATTATAAATATTGTAACACATCGTTCAATAAGTCCCGAGACTAACAACGAAAACAACATTTTTTTTCAAAAATCATTTTTATTTATCAATATAATCTCCTTTTAGAGTGATACAATCTTTCCAACGCCTTTCCAACATTTCTATACCATGTTTATAGAAGGATTTATCCTTTGCTTCAAAATAGGCTTCAGTTTCGGCAATGACCTCCTCATTCGAGCCAAATTTTTTTCCCTGGAGCATTTTTTTGAGATCAGCAAAGAGCCAGTAGTCGCTGGGGGCTAAATCTGGCGAATACAGGGGGTGGGAAAGCAAATCAAAGCCCAATTCGTTCAATTTTGCCATTGTTTTCATGGACTTGTGGCATGCCACAATGGTGCATTGTCTTGGTGAAAAAGGATTTTTTTCTTCTTCATGTGCGGTCGTTTTGCTGCGATCTCCTCCTTCAAACGTACCAACAAGTCAATATAATAATCACTGTTGATCGATTTACCTTTTTCCAGGTAGTCAATGAAAATCACGCCATGTGTATCCCAAAAAACAGACGCCATGAGTTTGCCAGCAGACTGCTGCGTTTTTGGACGCTTTGGGCGGCTTTCGCCAGCCATGCGCCACTCAGATGTTTGCCGATTCGACTCCGGAGTAAAATGATGTATCCATGTTTCATCCATGGTCACGTATCGACGCAGGAAATCCTTTTTATCGCGAGTAAATAGCGATAAACAGCTCTCTGAATCGTCGACTCGCTGCTGTTTTTGTTCCACTGAAAGCAATCGCGGCACCCACTTGGAAAAAACCTTTTTCATGCTCAATTTTTCATGAAGGATTGTAAATACGCTTCCAGATGATATCTGTGTCATTTCTGCAATCTCACGGACCTTCACTTTGCGATTTTTCATTACAATTTTTAACACTTCACTCACATTTTCCTGTGTAACGGCTTCCAATGGCCTATCCGAACGTTCCGCATCGTTTGTGTCCGTACGACCACGTTTAAACTCAGCATACCAACGACAAATCGTTGGTTTGGATGAAGAGGAGTCCGGGTAATGTTTTTCAAGCCATTGCTGGGCTTCTACGGTGTTTTTACCCATTAAAAAACAATGTTTTATCAACACGCGAAACTCGCTTTTTTCCATTTTTCAAACAAATTACAAAGTGACTTTACTCTAACCTCGATAACTCTGCTGTCTGAGATCGGATCGACGTGAAATTTTTACACGTTTCATGTAAAGGTTCGCACTCTATGGAAACGTGGCCAGTTTGGTACTACTAGCACCATCTCTGGGTTAGTCTCGGGACTTATTGAACGATGTGTTATATGCATTCGCACATATTTTTATGATTGTTTACGATACGAACTTTTGTAATGTAGTGTGCATATATATAATTATTCTTAGCGTGTAGTTTACATCACAGATTGATTGTAAGTAACAAAAACTTAATAAAACGGATTATGTTCATTTTTAATTTAGATTTAGATGTCTTTTACAAACTTTTTGATGCGCGCGTAAAATGTTTCTGAAATGATTTTTTCTAAAAAATTCATTCCTCATAAACAGCATTAAAAAACCAATCGGTAAAAAAAATTTTTATGTTACGTAATAAATTATTTAATACGAAAATCATTTGAAATTTGCCGAAGTTGAAATTCAAACCTAAATTAAAATATTTAAGTACTATATTTATTGTTAATTTTCATAAATGATAATTCAACTTACTTGTTTTACAAAAAAATTAATTTAAATATTAAATTAATTAATATAAGCTTTTAATCATAATTAAAAAAAAATGGCATAAAAAAAGTGAACAAAATAAATTTTAAATAACAACTGTTTATCGCCGATTACGTATACTATAATATATTCCGACAATTTCAAGATACGAATTGACGGTATAAAAATTAAAAAAAAAAAAAAAAAAAAAATAAGTGTTGGTGATCGTCGCGATAGGCAGAATCATGTTAAGAAGCTATGCCGGTGAGCGTAAATATTTCAAGCCCATCAGCAGTGCGCTTCTTAAACCTCGAAGGCTTCGCGCTGCTATGCAATCATAGCCGAAATTGGACTAAACCGCATGATTTTGCTGAGTAGGATCCAGGCGACAGACGTGAGGGCGGACAGAGTTACGCCACCCCAGCCAAAATCCATGCTCCAGGAGGTGGTGAAGCGACGGGCCTTGAGGATGTGACGATCTACTGGGCCGCCGACAACGCCGTCCTCCGGTCCGTCGACGACGATTCCTCGGGTGGCACGATCTTGCGAACGTTTGCAGTGGATTATCGTCAGTGTGAACAATGCGAACGTCGCTGTTGGGCATGTGAAAAGTAATGTTAACGAAAAATTCGTTTTTCAATCTCGATTACGTTTATGCACCGAACAATATTACAGCGAAAGTTTCCTTTTTCCTTTTTAATATAAATTTGCGGAATTGAGCTATTTTGGCCACGTTTAAACGTCGATATGCATGTACATACCATATATATGTATACCTGTTACATATACATGTATCGAGCCAATTTCTGCTAAATTTAGAACTTTTCATCGATAATTTTGCTAATTGTGATAAGTCTTAAACCCATCTGTTCTTCGTACAGTCATTATTGTTCAGTGTATAAAATACCGTGATATCAAATTATAACGAATTAATAATTTCTTCTCTTTAATAATCAAATAGTTTATTTCGACCGCGATCTACTTCTAATGAACGTTTATCGATCAACAACTTAATTATAATAAATATATAAGGGAACTTTACCTGCTAAAAGATACATCACACCTGTGACGAGAACCGCCGATATTTGATGTCCGCATAATCCGAAAAATCCAACGAAAACAGCGCTGCCTAATATTATCAAGCAAACAAGCGAGCAGGATATGCTTAAATTTTGCATACCTGAAAAACGAAAAAATATTTTAATATCTTTTACTTTCAAATATTTTTAATATCGATAATTTTATCCTCCTTTTTAACTCCCGGCGTCAAAAACGACGGGGACTGTTATATACGAAGTTATATAGTAAGTTGAGCGGGTGTGGCTATTTATGGCTTCCAAGCGAAGCGATTTTTTTAATTAAAAGTCAATCTTTAATTGCGATGGATGTGCTAATGGCTGTGTATTTAATGAAAATCTGTCCAACTGTTTAAAAAAATACGAGTTATTATTTTAATTACTGGAAGAATTTCAAAGACATACACGCATGTGGAATGAAATATTTATTATTTATGTACTGTTATTCATATATATAAGTTAAAAAACATTTATATATCGGTATGCTTATATGTTTAATATACACGTATATAAAACCTATGTATATATTGTGTTTCTAAACGTTATCTTCCATTTAAATTCAATTTTCTTTTTTACGATAAAATACTTGACGATTCTTTGATCGGTATTTCAATTTATCATAGACTTTCGTTGAACGTTCAAATACGCATTCAATTATATCCATTCAATTATATCTATTTTCTCTCTTCGTTTTACTTCTCTACTTCATTATTTCCCTTTTAACTTACTTATAATTTTTCCCTATGTTCTATTATTAGTTTACCCTTTTTTTGTCTGTCAATACTCCAAGGTTTCATTTTTCATTACGTTTATTTATACTTTGAGTCTTTTCTTTAATTTTTATTCTTTAAAGAGCATTTCCTTAACATATCTATATATTATTTATATAGGCAACGGGCGGGAAATAAGCATAATTTAAGTTTGAGGTTAAAAATAAGTATAAAAAATTAACTTTTGTAATCAGACTTTCGTTAATTAGTAAGTACGATTTTTAAATTAAATTTTTAAGGATTTATGACAACTAAATTCAAAATCGAAATCTTCTATATGAATTTTTGATTTTTTAGATAAATCGAATAATAACGTGCAGGTTACTGCAAAAAATAAATAAACAAATAAATAAATAAATAAATAAATAAATAAATAAATAAATAAATAAATAAATAAATAAACAAACAAACAAACAAACAAACAAACAAACAAACAAACAAACAAACAAACAAACAAACAAACAAACAAACAAACAAACAAACAAACAAACAAACAAACAAACAAACAAACAAACAAACAAACAAATAAATAAATAAATAAATAAATAAATAAATAAATAAAGGGAATAATAAATTACCAAAAAAAAAGAAAAAAAAAAGAAAAAAAAAAACGTTTCAGGCGTTCCAATAAAACAAACCGTAAATCTTGCTTGAGAAAATAATTAATATGCCCCCTGCGCTAATCTACATAAATTTCTTCACATGTGTACATAAGGAATACGACGCGAGCAAAATAAAATATCATTGCACACAGGACATATACACACGCATGCGCATGTACATATTAACTTAGAGTACGTAGTTAAACTTACGATTCTGCCATGCAGCGCGCATCTCCTCGTGCGCCTCGTCTGGTGTCAGATAATTGATGCATCGTTCCTGTGGGAAGCCCAGTTTCTCCAGCAGCTCGATCTCCTCGTCTACGGAAATTACATATTTATTCATGTATGCGTATGTGTGGACTACTCGATATATTGTCCTTTTTCTTTTTCTACTTTAAACTGATCGAATAAAAACTTTGTAAACTGTTTTGTCCTCTTTTATAATATTAATATTTCGTAAAACTAGACTATTTTATCTGTGTATGAGCATTGATGTACTGAACTACATTCGAATGTACATGTATCGTTCTTCTCGAATTTTATTGATTTAATTCTAAATTTTGTCACATCGCAGGTATAAGATGCCTCTTCATTAATTAAATTCGATTATTTTGTACGTTTTCTTTTACACACACACACACGCGCACGCACGCACGCACAATGTATTGTCTGGTGAGGCATTTAAAATATAATCGAGCGGCGACATAACTATTTCTGTTTATAGTTACTTTATTCTTTACCAATTATTAATAATCAACGAAGGTGATTAATTTAAGAAATTTGAAGCTCGTAATACATTTTCTTATTTTAAATCTGTGAAATTAATTAGAACGCAACTTATTAAATCATGTAAAAAAAGTCTTTCGAGTAAAATGCGTTTTTTGTAATTATAAATAAACAAGTACCGCTTTTCATTAAAAAAATGGATCATTAAGAGCTTTTTGTTTTAATTTCGAAAATAAATAAGCGAGTTTCGATATTTTCCTTTTTTTATTGTGCTTGCATTAATAAATTGTTAAAAATTTCTTATAACCGCTGAAATATGTTAATAATTCTTTTTCAAGTTTGCAAACTCTTCATCAATTCCAAACTTGCATTGAAAAATAGCAAAAGAGTCGATCATTAGTTAATAATAATGAGACCAAAACGGACACAAAGATCAGAATGCATAAATTGCGCGTAGAGCTCGTTGTGTAACCGTTCTTTTTTGCGATATTTATCTATAAAAATCACTCAGAACGCAAGCCCCGTAGAAAAGAAAGAGAACGAGGGAATTGCAATGAGGATACGATATGTATCTGATGTTTAAAAGGAGAGAGAGAGAGAGAGAGAGAGAGAGAGAGAGAGAGGTAGAATGAGGAAAAGAGAGAAAATCGATGGAAAGGTCGGTGAGCGCTGATTCCTTTCTGGCTCCGCATGAACACGAGCACACGAGAATACAGCAGATTAAACGCGCGCGCGCGCGCGCGCGTGTGTGTGTGTGTGTGTGTGTGTGTGTGTGTGTGTGTGTGTAAAAGAGAAATCGTTGAAAAGCTTCGATGACCGGAAAATCGATGCGCTCTCGTTATACGCAAATATATGTGCACACGTCCTAAATACGAATTTGTATCTCTCTCTCTTTCTCTTTCTTTCTTTCTCCCACTCTCTTGTTGTATTTTATAAAAAAACGGTAGTCGTGAACGCTCATCACATATACGCGATTACAGCGCAAATTTTGCCTTTTTTTTTATTTATTTATTTATTTTGTACTTTATTACTTCGTGCAAGGGGAAGGTACTTCGCGTGTTCGATTTTCTTAACCCTTTGATATCATATACATTTGATCGAGTCGCGTAATTTTATTTCTTGCTTAATTAATAACTTCCTTTAAATGACGCAAAATTTTATATGTATAAATAAATAAATATACATATATATATATATATATATATATATATATAATCGTTGATTTTTATTTATTTTTTTAATTGTTACTGCCTGCACAAATATCATCAATGCACCTATAGAAGAATTAACTTGATTCAAGAAAAGTAATTTTGAACAAAAAAAAAATAATTACTCGATTCAAGAATTTTTACTCTTGGTTTTAAATTAATCTATATCTGTATATATTAAAAACGAAGAGTAGAAATTCTTGAGTCAAGTAATTATTTTTTTTACATCAAGCTAATTCTTCTATCGGTGTATATACGAGAAATCATTTTGTGAATTCGTAATTGCATGCGAAATCAATCATAGACGATTGAGGATTCGTATAAAAATTATATAAACGTTGATACACGCTCTCTGCATACAATTCCGCATGTTTCAATCATTAAGTGAAAATTTAAAAAATGTAATAATAATTAAATCCACGCGTCTAATATAATACCTGGCAGAAAAATAAGATATACGTCATAAATAAACATGAAAATATTTTTAACGGTTGCATTATTTATTGAATAATTGACGTATATTTAAATTGTTTGTTGTTTTTATTTAATAAAAAGGTAAATAATTAATGGATACAAGCGAGCACCGCTCAACACAGCTGTACGTATTGTTTAATACAGGAGCAAAACTGACTGCCAACCTCGATTGTCATACATATATACTTAACACATCGTTCAATAAGTCCCGAGACTAACAACAAAAACAACATTTTTTTTCAAAAATTATTTTTATTCATCAATATAATCTTCTTTTCGAGTGATACAATCTTTCCAACGCCTTTCCAACATTTCTATACCATGTTTATAGAAGGATTTATCCTTTGCTTCAAAATAGGCTTCAGTTTCGGCAATGACCTCCTCATTCGAGCCAAATTTTTTTCCCTGGAGCATTTTTTTGAGATCAGTAAAGAGCCAGTAGTCGCTGGGGGTTAAATCTGGCGAATACGGGGGGTGGAGAAGCAAATCAAAGCCCAATTCGTTTAATTTTGCCATTGTTTTCATGGACTTGTGGCATGGTGCATTGGTGCAATCGCAGCACCCACTTGGAAAAAACCTTTTTCATGCTCAATTTTTCATGAAGGATTGTAAATACGCTTCCAGATGATATCTGTGTCATTTCTGCAATCTCACGGACCTTCACTTTGCGATTTTTCATTACAATTTTTAACACTTCACTCACATTTTCCTGTGTAACGGCTTCCAATGGCCTATCCGAACGTTCCGCATCGTTTGTGTCCGTACGACCACGTTTAAACTCAGCATACCAACGACAAATCGTTGGTTTGGATGAAGAGGAGTCCGGGTAATGTTTTTCAAGCCATTGCTGGGCTTCTACGGTGTTTTTACCCATTAAAAAACAATGTTTTATCAACACGCGAAACTCGCTTTTTTCCATTTTTCAAACAAATTACAAAGTGACTTTACTCTAACCTCGATAACTCTGCTGTCTGAGATCCGATCGACGTGAAATTTTTACACGTTTCATGTAAAGGTTCGCACTCTATGGAAACGTGGCCAGTTTGGTACTACTAGCACCATCTCTGGGTTAGTCTCGGGACTTATTGAACGATGTGTTATATGTATATATACACAAAATGAAAGTAGGAATTTATCCTAAAAAATGAATAGGCCAAACTTGCACAAGCGATTGTTAAATTAGCATCTAACAGCTGACAAACAGCTAAAAAATTTTCGAAAAAGTAAAACGAAATAGAGAGAGAGGGAGAGAGAGAGAGAGAGAGAGAGAGAGAGAGAGAGAATCGGCGAGCTACTAGGGAAGGAAGAGAAAACAATCCAAAATCCACAAGTTAAACATCAATCGTACAGACAAATCTGTAAGGCAATGTAGAAAAGGGGTTAGGGGTTTGCACCCGTAGCAAGGATTTCCTGGTACAATTCAAAAGGCATCCTAAGGGCCACCCGGGACACACACGCCTCCACACTACTCTGTATAACCGAGAGAGAGGGAGAGGAAGAGGGAGAGGGAGAGGGAGAGGGAGAGGGAGAGGGAGAGAGAGAGGGAGAGAGAGAAAGAGAGAAATATCGGCTATAACCTAGACCTAGTGAACTCCCCGCGATAACGGCGGCGCATTATCGATCTTTTCCCTATATCGTCCTTCTTTTCTTTCTACTCTTCTCGTACAGTCCTTCTTTCTCTTTACTCGAACCTATCCTAGACTAGCATGCCTCGCGCATTTATTATTAGTCATCTCCAATTATTTGTACGTATATAAGCGCTTGCTAAAAACTAGTATTTGTAAAAATGTATTTAACAAATCATTTTTTAGGATGATTTTCATCACAACTTGATTAATATTTGCTTTTTTTCTGTTTCTTTATTTTTTCTTTTTCTTTTTCTTTTTTTTTTCCAAACTCTGTTAGGGAAGGATTTGTATTTTTAGCTGAGCGGAATATTGACTTTTGACATTTCACGATTGCCGTTGGAAAAGCGGATAATTAACGAATTTTTAATGTTTATTTTCATCTTTATTGACAATACAATCAAACGAGTTTTACTTTCATTTCTTTTCGTAATTAATAAGAAATAATTAATTAGAAAGTGGTTTATTTTTTTATAGATTAGAAGTTGAAACGAATCTCAACTTGTGAACTTTAAGTTTTAATTAAATATTTAAAGCGATGGCTTTTTTCAAATCCCGTTTAATATATATCCGTATAACTACGTCATTTGTCGAGCATATAATACATTTTTTATTTTTTCGTAAGAATTTTTTTGGTTTTCGTTATTATGCGAATTACTCGTTTAAAACGCGATAATTGTCCATAAAATAAATTTATTACAAGTATGATGTACTCCAAATAACTGCATTCTTATATTTAATAACATTTAACTCCCAACGCGTTACAAAAGAAAATCCTAAGAAACTTGTCGTAAATCTGTACGGAATAACTTATCGGAATTTTTTTTTTTTTTTTTTCGTAGCTCGCGAGTACAGCGAAAAAAAAGGTACGAATTGATATTTCATAAAAGTTTTAAGATTTCGAAGACAGACGAAAAAAATGTTAACGCCGAGTAGCCTCATTCCTATACCAATGTAGATCATGCGTAGGTGCATTGTCGCGGAAAATTCTTATGGAAGGAGCATTGGATTATAAGGAAATGTTTCAGCGACAATAAGTAGTGTACAAACAAACCCGAGCCCGTAAGTGGAAAATCTAAAACTTCCGCATTACGTAAATTAAACGTTTGATCCGGCTCTTGACTCTCACTTACGCGATGTACAAAAATATTAATTTTATTAAATATAATCAAATATAATTAAATATAATTAAATATAATTAAATATCAATGTTCATATTTTAATTAAATAAAGTTAATATAATAGAAAATAAATGTAAGTACGTCATTAGAGCGATAAATTAAAAGTATATATCGGCTAATTTAAGCGTTCAACCTGATGAAAAATTCCAATTGTTTACTTTATTCCGTGGAGGTGTGTAGTCCAGACACGCGGGATAATAGCGCTGCGAAAGAGCTTTCACACTTTGATCGGAAAAAGGAATAAAGAAGAAAAAAGAAAAGAAAAATAAAAAAATAGGAAAGCTCGTTACGAAATCCTCTCATGTTTCGCGTTCCAGCCATCTTCGACAAACTGCTGACATATATTAGATCTTATAGCGCTATATCTACTTCTCTTCTCATTTTCCCAAAGCAATGACTCTTTTTTGCTCTCCCTCGTCCTTTTTGTCCTTGGCATCGGTAGCGCACGGAGATAAAACGAGGAGCAGAAGGAAAAACGACGGGAAGCTTCCTTACGGACATTTTGCTTTTAAAATCAAAGTAAATCGTGAGATAAAGATAAATCAAGATCCCTTTTATGTTTAAATATTATACATACACAACTTGACACACATATAGGAATTTTGCACATTTTCACTAGTCGATATATTATATTCTTGATTGATTCATTTTATTTATTTTTATATAATTATTTTTCATAAAGATAAATGCTTCTTCCAAAAAAGTTTACACAAAAAAATATCGATCTGTTTGTATCTTACGATTCTCTGTTCAAATTACACAATTTTTTAATCAGACATTATGTACAATTAAGAAAATTCGCACTAAAGAAAATTATCATAAAAATACCGAAATATATTTAATTATATGAAGTTGAAATTTAGTGTTCTTGTTTAAAATTTAATTGAATAATCCGTAATGCAACAATTGAAACATAGAATTTGCGTATAAAAATAAATTAAACTTAAGTCGCAATCGAAACGAAAAAAAATAAATAAAAATACACACACACACACACACACACACACGTGCGCGCACACGCACACGCATTCGCACACGCCCACATATATTAAGGTGATCAAAGATGGCGAGTGCAAAGTTCAACGGACTGGGAAAATCCCATAACCAGCAAAATCGCATCCACACTCTTTCAGATATTAAGAGATACGTAAAGATGATGCAGCGAAAATAGGAAAGAAAAACGAATGAAGTATCGGTATGTATTTGGTGTTCCACCTACTTTCCGACGGCGTCCGAAACATTAATAACCCGAAGATCGCGAGCAATTCTTTCAATTCTATAAAACTTTTTATTTTTCTGCGCCTAATCCACCCTATCGCTCTTTCTTAACTAATAACATTTAGCACTGTTGTGTTTTCTCTTCCTTTAGTTTTTCCTCGGATGAATACGAGTTAAAAAATTTTCCACTCGACGCTTTTATTGGTTACTTTCTAATTTGTATGCATATACATATATATCCATATAATTTAGAAAAAATCTATACCGTTTCCTTTTGCAAACCCGTCGAGTGTGCCGTGAAAAATTTCCATTCTTTTTTCTTCTCGTTTATTGCTTTTGTTCCTATGCTC
>OX465096.1:75492277-75668390 GCA_949987625.1 Chalcis sispes
TGATTTTGTTGAAAAGATATCGGTGCAGTTTAAAAGTTATATTTTTAACATTTTAAATAAATCTTTCATTATTTAAAAATATGTTGTTATTAAAATGGAGCATCGGTTTCTTAGATAATTCTCTTAGTACTCATCGGATTTTCAAAACATTCCCTAGCGGAAAGAAACAAATGCATACAAAAATTAACATCTAAAAATAACTGAAGAAAACTAAAGAAAATGAAGAAAACTGAAAAAATCTATTAAAGTACAAGAAAAAGATGAAAATCGAGACTGCGGAAAATAGCACAATGTTAAAAAAGAAATCTGTAGAAAACTGAAAATAACAGTTATATTCTTTGAATAATGTTTCGCAGAAATCAGTTATCAACAGTTATTATCTATTATATACAATTTTATCTTTTTTACAAATTTTTTTGAAAATTAACTATGTTAAATAATAGAAAACAAAAAAATAATATAACAAAAAAAAATTTTAATTGAAATTTATAAATAATTTTACAATTAGAAAATTTAATATATCAGATAACTAAAGAAACCTAACAAAATTGCAAAAAACAGTTAAATTTTCTTTCCTAATTTGGTATCTGAATATATCACTCAATAACTGAAGAAAACTGTTATTAACTGTTTTCATGAGTTATATCCATTTTTTCCGCTAGGCGCTCTAATGAAAAAACTTGTAATAGCAAAAATTCTAACATCTAAAAATGATCTGAAAATATTTTTTTGTTTCTATTAAAGGTAAAAGTTATTGAGGATACCCTAAACTTTATTGTTAATAATCCATTCCAAAAACATCTTTCTAATTGAATGTGTAAAACTTTTTAATATCACGTATATACAATTTTAATAGTCGAAAAGTTTACGATTAAAAAATATCACACAATTTTCATATCAATTTTATATTGTTTATTATATCTTGTGATAATAATCTATTTGTCGTCTGAACACAGATTGTAAAATAAAGTTTACTTCTAATATTATATAATTAAGTTGCAGATTGTGTTTTGTCTATACGTCTAGAAATTTATAAAATTCCAATAATAATAATAATAATAATAATAATAATAATAATAATAATAATAATAATAATAATAAAAATAATAATAATAATAATAATAATAATAATGGGAAGCTGGCTGTGGGTGGTGGGTAAACTCTACGAGGCGCTGTTAAAACCGCGGATATTGAGCGTGCCGATAACAGCCGCCGGAGGGCTGACCAATAATCAACATGGTTTTCGGAAAGACCACTTGACGATAGGCGCGATAAGGGAAGTGACCGAAACTTTCCTACGGACAAGGCGGGTCTGCTACGGCGCGAGACCACTAGTACTGCTCGCGACCTTAGATGTAAAGAACGCCTTTAATGCCGCTAGGTGGGGGGGGGGGATATCCTGGATGCTCTGCGGGCTTTTAGGGTACCTCCCTACCTCTGCGGGTGGTGAGAGATTATTTAAAAGATCGACGAATTACGTACGAGACCACGGAAAAATTAGTTTAGTAGGCTGATCACTGCGGGCGTCGCGCAGGGATCAATACTAGGACCTGACTTCTGGAACGCGGTTTACGACGGCCTACTGAGGTTGGAAATGCCAGAGAACGCCTTACTTATCGCCTAGAATTGGCACAGCTGACGTTAAACCGGGTCATTTTGGCCGCATATACAGGAGACGGCACATAGGGCGGCGACGCGGGTCTCCGTGCTCTCCCGCCTTATGGCAAACACTTATGGACCGAGACCGGAGAAAAAACGGTTGCTTATGGCCACCACCCACTCGATCTTATTATATGGGGTGAAGGTCTGGGCCAATGTGCTCGAGGTAAAGAAATACTGCAAGCGACTGACGAACGTACAAAGACAAGGGGCTTTACGAATCGCGTGCGCCTACAGGACGGTCTCAGCGGAGGCCGTTCTGGTGGTAGCGGGCGTAATAACAATTGGTCTGCTCGCTAGGGAACGGAAACGGACATACGAACGAAGTGCCGACGTAGGGAGGACAAACGCGGCAGTTGAGGAACGTGACAGGACAATGCGCGAATGGAGAGACCGTTGGTTAACGGACGCCACTGCTACGTGAACGAGACGCTTGATAAGCTGCCTGGGATCGTGGACCGGACGAGGGTTTAGGGAGGTTAATTTTTACCTAACCCAATTTCTGACGGGGCACGGTTACCTTAGACAGTATTTATTTCGGTATAACAGGGTTAGGTCGCCAAAATGCAAATACTATGGGCACGAGCGCGACGACGCCGAGCACACGTTTTATGTGTGCCGACGATAGACCACAGACAGACTGTCACTTGAGACGAGAACGGGCAGCATCACACCCAAAAATACAGTGGCGAAGATGCTGTAAGACGAGGACAGTTGGACGGCGATAGCTACCATCGTCGAGACTGTCCTGAGGGGTAAAAAGGCAGACGGGTGCCTGGAATAGTTGGTGGTGGGTAGCATGAGTCAGTGAGAGAATGTGAATGAAAGGATTGTATGAAAGGAATACGAGACGGAGACAGATTACAACGTAACACGAAACGCACTGACGAATTGACAGAACCTGCAGCGGCGAAGTAATACGAAAGTAGTTCTACGCTGCAGGTTGGACAGAAGGTGGATATTCCATCCGTGCATCATATGTCTACGGTTTTCCATCAGACATATGCTGGCGTATGGCGGGTTACACGGTCCCCGTGGTTGCCAATGCCCTCGCTATGTATGTACCCGAATAATCGAGTCTATCCGAGGCCAAGGCTGATGCGACTACGGAATCGTAGTAGTAGTAGTAGTAGTAGTAGTATTAGTAGTAGTGGTAGTGGTAGTGGTAGTGGTAGTGGTAGTGGTAGTGGTAGTGGTAGTGGTAGTGGTAGTGGTAGTGGTAGTGGTAGTGGTAGTGGTAGTGGTAGTGGTAGTGGTAGTGGTAGTGGTAGTGGTAGTGGTAGTGGTAGTGGTAGTGGTAGTGGTAGTGGTAGTGGTAGTGGTAGTGGTAGTGGTAGTGGTAGTGGTAGTGGTAGTGGTAGTGGTAGTGGTAGTAGTAGTAAGAATACTCGCTGATTAAAGAGAACTTTAACGTAAGAACATAATATAGTAATGCAACAAATTTAAAAAAAATTTTTTTTAATAAAGCGTATATGGTATATTAATAATAAATAATAAAAATAAATTTTAAATTTAATGATTATAATATAATCTGACCTGTCAGCGAGACGCACATAGTCCAAATGCCGCCGTGCATCGGTACGAGGAAAGCCGGAGGCCGTTTACCCTGAGAGCCACCGAGGACGAGATGCCCGTGCTGCGGCTTCGTCGTTGCTTTGAGTTTACCGACCTTGCCATCGAGGAACCAGCTGGGGCTGACGTTTGCCTTCTCCAGTGCCTCTTTGTCCCAGGTCACTTCCTCCCAGTGGTCGGACATTATCGCTGCGCACAGGAGACCCGTCGCTGCGTACGCAAATAATGCTATTGTCATTGATTATTTCACGATTAAGTTTAATTCTTTTTCTTCTCCCACTATTTTATTTTTTTCTTCATAAAGTTGTTCGATCGCCGAGGATATGCGAGGTATATAACAAATAAAATTAATTGAAAATAAAATGTATTTAAAAAGTTTTTATAATTACCATTACTTATAATTATTATATTATTCAAGTGTAAATCCATTCGATTGTTATCATCATCATCATCATCATCATCATCATCATCATCATCATCATCATCATCATCATCATCATCATCATCATCATCATCATCATTATTATTATTATTATTATTATTATTATTATTATTATTAACAAAATCCGAATAAATACGACAATTAAATAAATTAATATTCTTTGTATAATGTCAGATTGACCTATTTAAGTCTTTTGATACTTTTTTTTTTTACTACCTTTACTCTCTCACTTTGCAATTTAATAAAAAAATTCTGAATGTTGATGTACTTATAATGACAAGCCTAGTAAAATAACTATAATATAACTATATAAATGCAAACTTGTTTATTATTATTATTTTGTTATTTTTTTTTTTAACACTTAGCTTTTTACAGAGAAAGTAAATGATTAATCATGTTACAAAATCAGTATTAGAGAAGTTTGAACGGTGTTTATGCGATTTAATTTAATTACTTATTTATTCTATGCACAACTTTTTAAACAAATTGTATAATTTTCATTCTAAAACAAATCTTCAATTATATTATAAAATAATATACATTTGAAAGAACGAGGAAAATTGAATTAATTCAAGTACTATACTAAATTACTATTTCTTAGAAATTCACATATAATGACATTTTATGTAAACTGAATATTCTATTTTCTAAAACTATATTAACATTAATACTTGTTACATCTTGGATCCTACATTCAATATGCAAGAAGATCTTAAAAAATATATAAGTAGCTATATGATAGCAATTTTTCAATTTTTGTAATACAATCCCATTTTACAAGTTATCAGCTAGCGTAATTGCTTATTACATTTTTAAAATGTAAAACACTTTATTTTATTTTTATTATTAAATGCCGGTTTTTAACAAGTAAAATATATATTATATGATATAAATTAGGTTATGCTTGATTATTATTCTTCAAAATTAAAAACATTTTACCGAGAAACCGAGAATGCTTGAATTTTTCGATTCGGAGTTGAAAGTTGAATTCGTTGAACCAAAATTTAGACATAATTATGGAATTATTAAAAAAACAATTAAGGAGAGATTAACATGCCTAGTCCTTGTAAGTAAAATACTATAGTAGATTATTCTTAAAACTTTTTAACCATTTAACTATTTAATTTTTTTTTTCAGAAAATTAAAAAACCTAATATATGTAAGAAATGAAAATGCAAACTCGAAAAGTAAAACAGTAAACAATAAATTTGAAAAAATAAATAAATAAATAAAAGTAATGAATTAGTTATTTTTTTGAAATGGCTCTCGAACTCATAAAAGGAGAAAAAGAAAGCCATTTCGTGCCCGGAGAGAACCCAAGACCCAAGACATAACAAATATTAATCAACACTTATACAATATTATTAAAAAAGATAATTCGATAATTCAACTTTCAAAAATATATTATAGGATATGGATATTTTATTTTTAATCAAAAATTATACTCAACAAATAGTCAAAAAATATATTTCTATGCTATATAAACATGAAAAATTGTGTAAGCTAACGTACAAGTTGAAACAGATCATTTTTATTTCTTTTTAATACTTATTGAAATGCAACCCCTGTTTCACTTTCTCTCTCTCCCCCTCTTTAGTTACTATTGATTTTATTTCATGAAAATTTTTTTAATAAAAGAGTTATTATATGAAAAGAAAAAAAAAAAAAAAATGATCCGTTTCGTTTGCATAAAGATTAATAAAAAACAATCACAATTACGTATATTTTTATTATGCTTTTCACTTCTGTCATTTTACCTCATGAAATAAACCCATTCAGATTATTTTTTCTCGTCTCTGAGTGTACACTGGAAAAGGGATTTATTCGAATGAAATAGTGTAACAGTTTTGAAAAAGGTATATTAGGTATTGTATGTATATATATTTGTATGAAGTAAATTTTTTTCTCTCTCTTTCTTTTAACCGTCAATTATTTTTAACGTCTAAAATTCAACGTTTTGTTATTTTCGATGTAAAATAAGTAAAATTGAAAAAATTTGTTCGGATTTTAGAAACAACTTATAAAAGGTCTGTTTTGTCAAAAAATAAAACTATAGTTTGAAAAAAAAAAAAAAAGAAATGATAAATAAGTTTTGGAAGAAAAATGAAAAAAATACGATACAGTACAGAAAAATTATGAGGAAATTTATAATATTAAAATGTTACTTGCTACAATAAAATTAAAATAAAAGATTATTTTAAATAATTTTGAAATAGTACAAAATTATAAAAAATGTTTAAAAAAAAAATGTTTTAAAATTACATCGATATATAAAGATTAATAAACCAATTTTTTTCATTTAAAATGAATCTTCATTAAGACGTGCGATTAAAATAGTAAAATAATAATAATAATATGTAGTAATAATACACGGTATATAACGATCTTCAATTAAAATTAGAAGAAAAAATAATATAAAAGTTTAGAATGTATATATACTTTCCTATATATTAGTTTTTATAGCCCCGTCGAACAAAAACAATTCCTTTTAACATATAAAGAAGCAATTCAGTAT
Organism: Chalcis sispes; assembly: GCA_949987625.1. Classification (NCBI taxonomy): domain Eukaryota; kingdom Metazoa; phylum Arthropoda; class Insecta; order Hymenoptera; family Chalcididae; genus Chalcis; species Chalcis sispes. Next base: position 75,498,466 of record OX465096.1, read on the forward strand.
ATGCGTTAATTACTTCCAACCCAAAAAATTTGCAAAAACTTGCAACACGTAATTCAAATAATTGTCCGCGCTTGCTCTTTGACAAATGCAAAAAAAAAAAAAAAAATAAATAATAAAATAAACAATCGCGATCGTGCAAAGCATAAAAAAGGATAAAAAATCTCATGAGTAATAAACGTGATTAAAAAGAATAAAAATAAATAAAAATAAAATATAAAACTAACATTATGATGATCGTGTCGGTAATGCGATCATTTTGGCGAGGGGACAAGTAGCGTTCGGCGTAAAATGTTATCTAGGATGTCGCGCAACCGTTACAGGAGAGGATCACACACAGTACACGTACCAGCATAGGTAAGGGTGAGGGTTGCGAAAAGGAAGACAAGCCTGGGCGCAGGGCTCCGGGGCAACCTCGACGGCTCCATGAGCAGCAGTTGTTGCCTGCTCCTCCAGCGGCCGCTGGGCCTCCTGGGCCCTCTGCCCGCAAACCAACGGATCTTCAGATTACCTCGAGTAGTCGCGCTCACCCGCCGATATATATCCTCCTCCCTCGGGATCAACGGCGGGATAAGTGTCGCGAGAGCCACGAAAGACAAACGCAGAAAAAAGAGACCAAGAGATAAAGACGGAGAAAGCGCGAAATAGGGGAAAGAGGGGAGAGAGAAAGAGAGAGAGAAATATGAATGGAAAGACGAAAGGGTAGAAGAGAGAAAAAACGGAAGGAAGACGACGGTTGCTTGATGAGTGTGCTTCGTGTGACCGAGTAACGTGCACTGGCCGCGCGCGGCACCAGACCACCGCCGCCGCCGCCGCTACCGCCGCCGCCGTCGCCGCTGATCCCACACGTCACCCCCTAGCCGCCCTCGATGAGAGAGAAAGAGAAAGGGGCGAACTATACTATTCTCTGCTTGTAACTCCCTTCCCTGCTTCCTTCAGGAGGCTCCCCTACTTTTCGACGACGCGCCTCGATGCCGTCGCCTCGACGCACTTTTCCCTGTCTCTCTTACAAATTTGTCATATAACATATACTAGTATGTACGAGTATATGTGAACCCATGCATGCACATGGAATTTACGCGCTTACAGCTTAGGTAATACAGATGAAGTGTTACTCTTCATTATGTGAACTCTTTTTTGTATTTTTCTTGTGCGGTCAATTTTTATGATTATTTTTTTTTCCCATTTGTTTGCTTAGAGTTTATCGAGAGCTTTTATTTCCGCTCCAAGAAATGTTTTTTTCTCTTTCATTTCAAATCGTTTGTATAAGCTGCATAATTTTGATTTTACAAAAATTTCAAAATATTTAAATGCACTCATACGTGAAATATATTTTTGCTAATCTTTTGTTAGTTTTCAAATATGCAATATATATTTGAAGCGGAAACTATAATAGAACAGCCGATAAAAATTTAATTGATACAGCCAATTATTACTTACCAACGAAAATTAGTTCATTTAACCATAATTTCCGGTTAAATCTGTTTGTTTGAGAGAAACTAAGGTTATCGATATAGCTTTCCTTTTCTCTTTTTGTTATTTGTTCGCCGACTTAATTAAAAAAATTGTCTTTTTAATGAACTTATGTCAATTTTTTATTTTCTTTCATTTGACTATTTTTCGCATTAATTTTTTTAATATAAATATAAAAGTTGTTGTTATCTAATACGAAAATACGTAGAAATTGTTTTTATCAAGAAATATCTTAAATTCAATCTTCGGTTACCAATACAAAAAAGTAATGCAAACTGCTTCGTAAGTTAAACATATGAAAATTGATAATAAAGGGGGCACAGATTCTAACTTTGGGGGGCTTATGATAATAATTTTAAGGGTTTTATTGATATTTTCAAATATTTGTGAATTTAAAAATATACAAAAATATGTGTATAAGGAGTCTTTACTTCAACAATATTTACTTATTGGAAACAATTTTTTGTTAAAAAAAAAAAAAAAAAAGAGTTTTATCATTTATTTATATTTATTTACTAATCATCATTTTTTTTTTGCATTCTAAAAATTGCAAGAAAATTTAAAATATTCGAATTCTCAATTCTAAATAATCTGCTATATCACTTGATAAATTAAAAAATAAATATTTCTTTCCAAAAAGAAAGAATTTAAAAATTAATTTAAATGCAAGTACCGATATGCGCGTTAATTCGGTACTTTTTGCGCCAAGCTGCGCGCGCACGCCAACACTATACATACTAAGTTTGCGCGCGCACGCATATACACTGTGCTAACATACACATATGTGCAATTTCATTTTACCGGCGGCTCTTTTCTCACGTTCTTGTCTGTCTTCATTCGTGTGTAACGGATAAGTTTATCCGAACAATCATCAAACCAGTGCGTCTCAACGATACTTTGCGCCTCGTTTTAATGGCGAGATTTTAATACGACAATTTTCGAATTTATCATTATTTAAAATAATACACTTAAACTTCTTGAGTTACTTGATTGTGAAAATAGAAGAAGAAAGTACATTGAGAAGTACGAAAAGTTCAACATTTTTATAGTTTTTCGACCTCAAAAGAGTAAGTTTATTTTGTTTTACACTTATAAATGATTGTTAAATATAATTTTTTTTTTTATTTTCATGAAAAACGTCTAAAAATTTATCATTATTTTTTTTTTTTTCACACAAGTTATTGATCTTTTGAAAATTAAATTTTACGTTAAAGAGGTTAGAAAGTTGTAATACCTGGTTGCAAACTTTTAACGCTATGTGTTATTTTTTTGCTTATTTTAGTTATTTAATTCATCAGTATTGACTTAAATTTTTAATTAATTAATTTAAAAATTTGTTTTCAATTAATTAGTTTCATTTCATAAAACTGTGTTATAAATATATGGTTTGTACGTTTCTATAAACAAGAAGCATAATAAAATGGCGGTTTAAATATTGTTAACTTTGTAACAAAAGTTTTTTAATATAAAATAAAGTTCAATTTAATTAAATTTATTTAAATAATTGATAATCAAATCTGAATTAATTTGAGAAAAAAAGGCGCCAGATATGGCATATGTACGGATCCGTAAGTGTATGGAGACAAATATATATATATATATATATATAACTAGAGAATTGTAAACGGTAGGGACTAAAAGTTGATCGAAGGTTAAATTTGTTTACATTGAAAATTATAGGACTATAAACAAGTTTAAAAATATTCTCAATTTAGGATTTAGATTTTCAATACGATTGAGTAAAAATAGTTTTAGTGCATGAGTCAATGCATTTTTTTAAAATCGTATTTACAAAATAGAGGCGCGAAAGGAGCAATCACGTGTTTATACTATTAAATTCTTTTGTTTTGAATATAAAATTCATTCAACGAACACAGTATTTTTATTTTTAACAATGTATATATATATATATATATATATATATATATATATATATATATATATATATTATTTTTTTTTTCTTTTTTTTTTCTATTTAATTTAAAACTAGTAACATAATTGCGAGTTTGACTTATAAATTTAATTTTAATAGATTTATTTTTTTCTTATATTATTTAGAAAGATACGAAAATTTAATATCTTATGTGAAATACACTTTCTTATGTGAAAAAATATCTAATATAAAAAAATATATTTAAATACCTACAGATGGCAGACGTAAGTGAGATGACTACATTTGAAAATCCAGCGCAAGCTATTTCACAAGGTAAACGGCATCTCCTTGTGCGCGATTACAGTATGGCCGTGACTGCTTTAGCTCAGGGGTGCGCTATGCTTGCTAATCAACACGGCGAAATGGCTGACGAACTCGGTGAACCGTTTTTATATTACGGTCGAGCATTACTTTGTTTGTCACGAGAAGAAGCTGGAGTGTTAGGATCTGGGGTGCCTGGTACCGATGAGGGTGAAGAAGAAGGAGAGGAAGGTGAAGGAGAAGAAGAGGAGGGTGAGGGTGAAGGAGAAGAGGAAGATGATAGTGCTGAGTAATATAATTCGTAGTCTATAATTCATAGCAGAAATCCATTTTTAATCATGGATATAATTATCAATTAAAATCGATTTTTTTTAATGTTAGAAAAGATAAAGAAGGTGAAGAGGAAGCAATGCCCACTGCAGAAGGAACTGAAAAAAAAGAAAACGAAAAAGAAAATAAGTCTTCTGATGAAAAGACAGAAGATAAAAAAACTGAAGAAATTGCTGGCGAATCTGCTGTACCTGCTGTAATAAATTCTTCTACTACAGATCTAAAGAACGAAGCTGCTGCTAGCTCTAATCAAAAAGAAAAATTGTCAAATGGCGAGGCTTCAACTTCTTTGATTCATCAGAATGGAGTAGCTCACGAGAACGGGGAGGATGAAACTGAAGATGTGGATAATGAAGACGATGATGATGCAAATAGCAATTTACAGGTAATTTTAAAAATAAAAAGAATTATTTATATTGTCTTCATATAATTTCATTAACGTAATTTTTTCGTCATGGTAGCTTGCATGGGAAGTTTTAGAATTAGCAAAATTAATTTTATTAAAACGCGGACCTCCTGGATGGAAACTTTTAGCAGAAGCTCACAGATTATTAGGTGAAGTAGCCATGGAAAGTGGCAATCAACCTGGTGCCCTTACAGATCTAAATGCTTGTCTTGACTTATTACGTAGGATTGAACCAGCTGACCCACGAAGTTTAGCTGAAACACATTATCAATTAGGTATATCAGATTTCTTTTTTTTTAATCCATGTCTGATAAATTTTTATAAAAATCAAATTATAATAATAAATCTAATAATTAGATTACTAAAATAAATCTGTTTCATTTCTTTAGGTTTAGCTCATTCTTTGGGTAATGAGTTTGATGCAAGTATTGAACAATTTAAAAAGGCTACAAGTCTTCTAGAAACCCGTATTAAAGAGCTTGAAGGCATAACGGATCCTCCAAAATCAGACGATCCTTTCTACACTGTCGAAGGAGAGATTAAGGAGTTGAAAGAATTGCTTCCCGAAATCCAAGATAAAATAACAGATATGCGAGATTTTAAACAACAAGCTTGTAAACTTGTCATTGAGGGTATTAAAAATAAAGTTGCTGGTGGTAGCTGTTCCAATGGTGCAGGAACAAGTGGAGAAGGTAGTTCATCTTCAAGTGCATCAGTTGCAGTGCCAAAAGAAATTAAACCAGCTAGCGATATATCCCACTTGGTACGAAAAAAAAGAAAACCAGAAGAAGAAGAAACTGAATTAGAGTCACCTTGTAAGAAGCCCACGCCTGAAAAATCTACGTAAATGCATTGAAAGTTACTGACATTAAATTAATGTTTTTACGGTATATCATAATTTTTTAAATTAATTTGTTTCGTTATATTATGAAGTTAAATATTTTAATTAAGACATTAGGGATACAAAATATTCTTTTATATAATATAGCTAAGCAAATTAATAAAAAAAAAAAAAAAAAAATCGAGAATACACTTTAAAATTTAATGTCTAATGTAAGGATGAATTTGTAAAGTATAGACTGTAAGTCTTTATTAGATAAGTCAGAAAATGATAGATAAGCATCTTTCGTTTGATTAAAATTCTCACTATTTTATTTATTCACACTCTATTTATTGTTAACATATATGATCTATTACAAAGAGAGATTTTACTTTTTTCTGGATTTAAAATGTGTATGTGTAAAAATTAACCCATTTGCATCATAAGCGCATATATGCGCGCATTTCGCCTGGCCACTATCACCAGAGCGCGCCTGTGTGATGCAAATGGGTTAAGCATAAGTCTAAATGACATTGACCCTTATACGTTATTTTTTAATCAATCATTTTTCTTATGAAAGATATAAAAACATTATTAATTTTTTTTTTTTTTTTTTTTTTTTTACAATTTTAATACTTATAAAATAATTTAAATAAAATCACAACTAAAAAGATTTAAAAAATATTTCTATAAAATAACAAAGACTACCTGTTTCTTTCTAGAATATAAATTACGGTAGTAATATTATGGATCTATATTTTTCATTTCCTTTTATAATTAAAGTATGACATAACTTTATTTAACATATTTTATATTTCAGTTAAAATCTGGTAGCTGAAAAAATGTATCTGTTAATTGTGTAAGACATCTGACGGTGAAACCGTGTAGTTTGTCATAGGTCGTGTAATTTATGTACTTCATTCTATATTGTAAGATGCTTAGAATTTTGGATATAATCTTTAAACTAAATTGTTACAATTCATTTTTGAAAAATTTTTTTATTTAATAATTATGTAATTCATGAGTACATTGATTAAGAAGGTAATAACAATAAAGAATCTTTCAGGTTTTAAGAATTTTAAAATTAATTTATTAAATTTATTTTCCCAATATTTTAAGGACGGAATGTTTATACACATTTTTTAAATTAAAATCTAAATTTTCAAGTAAAGCAAGAAGTTTAGAAATTTATTGAAATATAATTTCAATTAGAAAAATAGAAAACAAAAATTGAATTATTCTCCTAATAGTTCCTCGATATCATCATCTCGATCCGATGAATCTTGCCTTTCGATATTAACTTTGAAACCAAGTTTTTCAAGAAGATTTGCGTTGTAATAATAACTTAAATTAATTCCGGGCACTAAGCGTTTTAATTCCTCCACTGTCGCTCGTGCTTTATCGATTTCTCCAATGCTCGCGTAGTGTTGTGTTATCGCTGCAAACAAGTCACCTCGACGAATCGACTGTTCCAGATCAGAACCTTGAGAGTCCAGCAAATAGCGCACATGACTCATTGCCGTTTCGGTTTCTCCTCTATCGAATAATCTGCAAAAAGTTAAATTTTAATAAATTTTTACTCTATAATTATTTAAAATTATTGTTTGAAAGTCCTACTTTTTAATTTCCAAGTATCTTCTTATCGTAGACATTCTACTGTTGACAACATCTACTGCTCTTTTTTGCAAATCTTCATCCTTAGGTTCGCTCACTTTTACCAAACATTTATGCGCTTGATTGAGAGCATCAAGCGCCTTTTCATAATTCTGAAATTCATCTATTTCAACTTGAGCGCACGCCACATAAAAATTAGCCAATAAATCCATAGCTTTGCCTTTTGAATAAAATGTTATAATATTTTTTAATACTTCTGGCTGATTTTGCCAATCAAGCGACTGCAAATAGTTTCCAGCCATTATATAGATCTCTCTTTGCCTCGAAACTTGAGCGAAAAAGCAAATTTTTTCCGTGTCGCCGGATTTCAGGAGAGCTTTCATAGCTCGCAATTTGTTTCCAGCTTGTGTAAATTTCTTTGTAGCTAGATGATAGTTTCCCTGGCTCAATGCGATTTCGCCAATTTTTTCCAACGTCTCAAGGCGAGCTTTTTCTTTCTCAAGATCTTTTTCTGTTTTATCCAACGTCATTTTCTCCGCTAATGAGAAAAAATTTCATAATATAAGTAATTAATGAAAATATATTGATAATTATAAAATAATTTAAATCTTACCCAATTCTTCGGTCAAAGTTACATCATAATCTTGAATAAGTTTAAGGGCTTCGTCATATTTTTTTCCAGTTGCTAATAAATCCACAGCTTTGTCAATTTGCGAGTTTTTAACAAAGTACTTGGCGCATTTTTCAATAAGCTCAGGATCGGAATCTGCGTTTACGTCCATTGTTATCAATTGTAGCGCATGGAATTGTTGCGCTTTGAACGCGAGATCGAGAGCTTTTTTTAAAAGACCAGCTTTATGATAAAGTAAAATTGCTTTATCTATCTGCAAATATATATATATATATATATATATATATATATATATATATATATATATATATATATATGTATAATCAATTTTTTATATTGACAGTCGATTGAGCAAATATACATACTAACCAACGATTGTTCATACCTGTTCTATGTCCTCATAATATTTCGCTACTTCTATTTGTGTTTGCCTAGGTGCCATCGTCGCCAAGGGCCACAGCTCTTCCAGCATTCCATTTTCTCGACACACGCGTATTGCGTTCGTATAGGCTTTGGCCATTGTATAAAAATGCACGGCTTGACCGACATTATTTCGCGACTCATAATGCGCTGCTAAATGATAAGCTGAAGCGGCATGTTTAGTTTTGGTAACTATATCGCAGGCTTCGTTTTCGCGACCGAAGAAACAAAGTAGCCTCGTTACCGAAAGAGTATCTTGGGCTTGTTCGTACAATTTTAATGCACTTTCCATATCATTCAACGACTCGGTGTACTGTGCGTGCCAATTTTTTATTTCTCTGAAAATTACGGTATTATCATGTCTAAGTCATACCGATATACGTTAGTTAAATGAATAATAACATACAAATCATCAGAATTATTTAAATAATTCTGAAGTTCTCTGGGCGTTCCAAGAAGCATCCTTGGCACTTCAAATCTATGACATTCAGCTTTGGTATACATATCAATAGCATCATTAACTTTTCCTTCGAGTTCAAGAGCTTTGGCATAATTATAAAAGCTTGTTTTTTCTCTTATTTTATTTTCATTTTTAGTCAAATCGATAGCTTCTTTGAATTTATTTCTAGCCTCAAATAAAGATGCCAAAAGATCTAACCTCTTTGCTTCTCGAAATAATCTTTCAGCATCGCTCTAAAATAATTATTAACTTTAATAAAACATAATATAATGGTTATTAAAGCAATATTTAATAAAATGCAATTGGTCATTGCTTTTTTACATAAAGCTCCAATTCCACAGCCAGAATTCCAATCTTTGCTTCTAAGTTCAGGCTATCGTCTTGCATTGCTTCTCTAAGAGCTCTTGCACTTCTTGCTTGTTTCATATGTCCTAGGCACAACATTGCCATGTCCAATTGCTTTGTTTTCACGCACATTTTTGCTAAACTTTTCCACACAGCTTCGTTTTGAATTGTTTTAATAGCCTTTAACACAGCACGCATATTAAGAGTTGTGTTAAAAAAAAATAATAATTTTTAATTTATTTTAATATCAAAAATACCTTAAAAGCTTCATCCATATTTGCAACACTTAAATAAAAACAGAAGTCAAGAATTGCTTTTTTAGTTGAAGCATCACAAGAGCCAAGTTCTTCAAAATCACGCATCAAAATACGTACGGTTTTATTGCCAGTAGTTTTTTCAGAATCTAGAAGTATGATATAAGGTGATTGCACACTTAAAAGGCGACAATTGTCGTCTTTAATAGGCCGTACATCTTGTACAACAATTCCATGCTCCGAGGTAGTAAACATTGTTACCAAAACAACATTTGATGTGGTTTCCTACAATTTTATTAATTAAAATGTTTTACTTTTTAGATATTTACATTTTTTGGTAAATATATTAAAAAATGAACATACCTCGTCTTCAGTCATGTCGTTAGATAATTTGCAATTAATACTTTCTGGTCTTTGAGCTCGACATATTAAAAGTCTTGGATCATCATTGTCCCAGCAATGAGTTGTTACCAATCTACCTTTACACTTTGCAACTCTAAAATTCATATAAATGACTAGTAAAATTAATTAATTCATTAAATATTAAATAAAAGTAAAAAAAATGTATTATTACAAAGGAGCTTCATCTTCATTATCATTTTCTGAAAAATCAAATTCGTGAATTTGATCGCTTTCAATATCCCATACATAAAGGATAGGACTAGGCATTAAATTAGCCATTGCTACAGTAATAGAAACATATCTACAATCTGAATTACATCTTGCTTCGATTATTTCGGCAAAATCGCTAATAGCTTCATAAGTAGCCATAGCTCTTGTATGGAGTTTTGCTTCTCTTTTTCCTAAATCCCAAATTTTTAAAATTCCATTTAATGAAGCTACTGTTAAATAATTTGCAGTCATCTCCATTGTTATAGGTTCACCTTCTTCAGGAAATGTAGGCAGAGTTTGTATTATTGTTTCTTCTTCGATAGATCTTAATTGAATAACCTAAAATAATATTGTTAAAATAATTCTAATTTTTATAATATTAATTGTTTTCAATAAATATTTTTGTTTAAATTTTTATTTTTAAAACACATGTCCAAATTTATCATTTACTTGCGGTGTTAGAATAATTAATATAGCATCATGGATAAGAAGTTTTTCAGTATCACAAGTAAAACTCATTAAGACAGTTGTATTTGGCTGCCCATCTCCACTGATTTTGTAAACAGCAACATGTCTACTAGACGAAACGGCAATGTAATTTCTACTAACTGCTACAACTTGGACTTGAATTTCGGTTTTTAAAGTAAATGTCTGCTCCTCTAATAAAAGAAATGAAATAACATGTAAAAAAATCTTCTTTTCTAATTACAACATAAAGTTGAAATTAAATTTACAAACCTGATTCTTGTATCTCAACGAGTAACTGTGTAGGACTAATTTGAGTTGCGCAAACATTATTGTTGTATGCTGCACACATTGGCTGCTGATGCAAAATAAAAACATTTGTTACACAGTTCACAGCTAATAAGGGATTTCTAAGTAAAACTGCTCCCCAAGTTATTTGTTTTACTGTACCAGGAATAGAACAAGAATCTGGAGTAGAGGGCCAAGAATTTTCATCGCTTTCTAAGCCCCTTAATTTTCTTTTCCAAAAATATATTGTACCTAAATTTGTTCCAGCAGCTAGAGTATCTACAATAATTTTTTTTTATTTAAATTATTTCAATAAAATATAATAATCATTCAATAATTTTTGTTTATTATAATTTACCATTATTTTTACAAAAAGATAAACTTGTACAAACTTCTTGCGGTGTGGCTAAGTTTCCTGTTGATGAATTTTCTGTTGGAGCTAGAATATAAGTATCGCCAGTATAGAGATCCCACATTCTAACCATTAATTCTCCAGTTAAAATTGCTAATGTATTAATACCAGCCCAACACAGAGATGGTCCATTTCTAGTTATATCGTTTCTACCACTAAGTTTTACCTAAAATGTAATTTTCAAGCTTAATATAATAAAGTTCAAATTAAAATAGTCTTAAAAGTTGAAAAATGAATCTTCACTTTAGTTAATTCCATAAGGCGTCCAGTAACAGTGTCTGTTTGAAAATGTCCAATGTGTAAGCCTTCACTCATTATAACAATTGATTCTCGTGTTTGATGATGCAGTAAACAATGCAAAGTAGCTCCATCCAAGTTAAGTACTTGAACACATTTACCTTGACTATCTATATAATATATGATACCATTTAGTGTTCCTACGTAAAAAGCATGATTATCTTTTTGAACAGCAGCAGCCGTTGGAGCAGCAGTTCTTGGTCTCCAAGAACTAAATAAATCCAATGCTCTTTCATCTCCAGCCACTGCTGCTTTTGCCAATCCACTAAATATGAAAAATTAAATTTTAAGTTTTCATATATACAATTGATGCATACGTGTATATATGTAATGTTAAATAGTTTTTGATTATACGTTATATCCACAGCAGGTTTTGGAGGAATTATTTTAAAAGCAATGTGAGTAAATGATTGTTTAAGTTCATGATGATACACCATAAGAAGTTGACCTCTTCCATCCATTTTCCATCCAACTATAGAACCAGCAATATCCCCTGAGACTAAACAACCTCCATGTTGACTCCATTGCAAGATTGTAACAGGATCTTTGTGCGGAGTGACTATAATATTAAATTCGCTAGCACCTGTATCCCCTGGCCACACCTTAAAAAAAAATTTTTATTTTTATAATCTTTTTAAATTTTGTAAACTTTTTAAGTAAATAAATTATACCCTAAGTTCTCCACTTTCCCATGCAGCAGCTAACCACTTTCTTTCTGGATGCCATGCAAAGGCTGTGACTTGAGCAACAGAGTGACCCGAAGTTTCAACATCAGGAAGAGGTTCTCCTTGATCATCAAAAATTGTTACAAATCCACCTTTATCCTGAGAAAATGCAGCAACAGCAAGAAATGGCAAATTTGAGTGCCAAGCTGCAAAAGTGCTAACTGAGGCAATCTCAGGGTTTTGAACTCGAGTGTCAAAATAAAGAGACATCTTAATATCTTTTTTTACATGTTTTGCGTATTTTCTTATAATTAATTTGTTTAATATTTTATAATTTAAAATAATATTTTTAACAATCACATACTAAACTAAATTTGAAATTTATTCAGTAATCGGTTATATTTGTAATCAATATCAAGTAAAAGCTAGTGCGCTGTATATATTCGCACAATATCCATGTATTTTACGTACATGGAAAAACATATTTACTTGAACATAACCTACTTTATACTTATTTTTTTTTTTTTTTTTCTTTTTAAGGTTTGTAAATTTATTATTTCGATAGAGATAAAATGAAAAATTGTTTTTTATTTTTTAAACATAATTTCATAAAAACTAATTTTTGCATTTATTTTAATAAATAGTGGATACGTATCCTTGATACACTTGGTAATTTACAGTGCTTTTATTACATACAGTTTTTGATTGGTTAATTTAATTGGATAACACACCGAAAGGGAAAATGTAAATAATACTATTTTTATTAAATCGTTTATATTTGTAACATAATTTTAATAAAATATGTGTTTTGAACATTATTAAAATTAATTCACATAATTCTTAAAGAACGATAGTTTTAGTCAGTTGATTTTAAATCAAAACAAAATAATTAATGCGCGCTTGTTCATTCACCTGTTAACGGATCATTTGCTATTGTCGCCACTGTTCCTCGTTACAGCAATAAGAATGATAAATTTAAATTTTATTCATAAAATTGTAATTCTCGACTGCACTACCTGCGTATAATTTTAAGTGTGCATTATATATATTGTCTAGATAAGCGCCAAAAGCTTCCAAATTAAAAATTTTATGATTGAAAAATAATTTGAAAATGTTGAAAAGTATTATTATTAAAATTTATTATTGAATATTTTTTATAAAATAATAATAATAATAATAATAATAATAATAATAATAATAATAATAATAATAATAATAATAATAATAATATATTTATTTAGTAAATTTAATTTTATATTATTTGACAATATACAATTTTAATATATAACAATAAAATTCTAATTGACGAATCAATTTTTTTGTAAGCGATGCATTTGATCCTTCACAAATGATAATTTCTGCAAAAAATTTTAAAAGAATTTGCGATAAATATGATGTTGTAAAACTTTAATAAATTTTGAAATGATAATTAAACCTCTTCAACTTTACAACGTTGACACTTTGCTGTATATAGAAGATCGTCTAAAAGTTCATTATATTTACTCTCAAAAACAAAATCACCACCAATTTCTCTCGGCTTTTCCGAACATGAAAGCGCCATTGGAGTAATAAATCTATCTTTTAATAGCGTTTGCAAATTAATTATTTCTCTCTCTTTCTCCTAATTGAAAATAATGAGTGTATATAGGTATAGCATATTACTCAAATATGCATAAGAACTTATAAGGATGAAAATGGATGAAAAAGTAGTATTTAAAAAACAGTAGGACTATATTAGCAATAATGGACAGTTTTTAAAACGCGATTAAGAAAATATTACTTTTTCAACCATTTTTGAATAATTATAATAATTGCATTTCTTTTTTTTTTTATAGAAATACTTTGAGAAAATGATACATTTTCCTCTCATTTTCTTGTAGCTGTTTTTGCGTTAGTTTATCGAACTTCGAATATTTTTTTTTCAAAGCCGATATTTCTTGATGATTTTCACTCTGCTTTCGCGAATCAATTACGATATGGTTTCTTATTTTAGACAGTTCATCTTTTATTGTTTTGTACTGATCCACTAACATAGATTCCAATTTGCTATCCTATCATAAATAATATTTAATATAGATAAATGTATTAAATTGAAAACTCCGATAAAAAAATTAGTCATGGAAAATTTCTATTTTAATATTTTATGAATTACGTCTTGAGATTTCATGTCCGCAAACTGTTGTAATTCTTTTACTTTCTCACTGAGTGAGTCAATCTCACTAATTTTTTGAGCTAATTCTATTTCTTTTTGTTGCACAATTTCTTCCTTTCTCTTTATTTCCATTTCTTTCTCTTGGAGAATATTTTCATATTCCATTTTCATATTTTCAAATTTTTGTTGCCATTCTTTATCGTCAGATTTTACAGTTTGTTTCTAAACAACAGTAAAACTTTAAAAAAAAAAAAAAAAAAAAAAAAAAAAAAAAAAAAAAAAAATCAATTGATTTAATTAAGTTAATTACATTTTCTCGATTTAAATTTTCCAACTTTTGTTCTATCAAAGCAATTTTCTCATTGAGATCTTGCTTTTCCAGTCGTTCATTCTCCAACTGACGTTTCATTTTTTTAAATTGTTCCGTCATTTTAATTTTGTACTGATCGACAATGTCTTGATGATGCTTTTCAAGAAAACTTTTTATTTCCTGTACCTCTGTCAGTCTAAAACATATAATGAATGACATATAGTTCTGAAAAATTTTAACTTTATAAAAAAATAAAATGCTTACTTGCTCCTAAGACTTGCAATTTCTGCCAAAAGTTGCTTTATTCGCTCGTGCAAGTTTGATATCTGATCCGAGGCCGACGAATAATACATCAATTTTTCTCTTAACTTTTCATTTTGATTTTCTAGTTCTTTCACGATAGTGCCAAGTGCTTCTATTCGCTCTCTATATGTTCTAATCAAGTTTCTAACATATAATTAAAAAATTATGTCGATTTTAATTTTTTTTTAATTTTTCTAGTTTAAATTAATTTTTATTTAATATAAAAAAGCACATTGCACATTTAAAATAAATTAAAAGTTACGATATCTCTCGAACTACTTTGATGAAAAAAAAAGAGACCTGTTATCCTGCTCACAAAAATGTACGTTTGGCGATGCCACCACACTGTTATCGGCGTGAGAGCTACGATTTGGACTGTTTGAGTGGACGTCAAAGTATCTGGGCAAAGTCTTATTGCTTCGAGCATTGTCTCTGCGAAGACTCTTTGACCTTGGCTTCGACCGGTTGCGCTTTGTTTCATACCCGGAGGGACTTGTTTCCGACAGATCGTTGCACGACGAACTTACCTAAGTATCATAAGACGAAAATTTTTTTTGTATTTTAGATGATGCATTTTTATTTATTCATTTCAATTATATTTTTTATAAATATGTTGAAATTTAATATATTTCAATGATTTAATTAATTTAAATTTTTCTTATTTTCATATTTTTAACTCAATCTAAAGATTTCAGAGACATCATTTGAATGGTAAATTTAAAAAACTAAATGTGTACCAAACGATGGCATTTCGATATAGGTATAAGTTTTCCATCTTCCGGAGGTTTATTAAACGGGGATTTTAGACCACCATTTGTCAACTGCTTGTAGAACTCTAAAAGGTAATTATTTCTAAGGTTACGTTGATCATCTGCACAATTTAAACGCTCCAACCATAATCTGCAAAGCAGAGAAACATTCGAGTCGGTTTGATGCAGCAGATGCGGCCTTAATTTGTACAAGAGTTCTTTAAAACGCCGGTCGAGTTTTTGGTTTTCGAGCTCGTCGCGGCTCGACATTTTCCCTCCGACTGTTTGTTTATTTCCGATAATTTTACGACTTCATGTTGGGCTAATTTGACATTTTTTAAATTTTGGTTTAATTTTTATATTTGAGAATAATATTTCTTAGGTAAAATTTTGTATAAGTATGTAATGTTTATTTTCACGTGCGCGCGCGAATGTGCGGAGCAAATAGGAAGACTTTCATTTTTTTTTTTTTTTTTTTTTTTTTTTTTTTTTTTTTTTTTTTTTTTTTTTTTTTAACTATATATTTCACATATATATGAGACAATAATGTATCTAAAATATTTCGTTGACCATATTTTTTTCTTACATTTTAATATTTTATTCTAAATTCGAGAATGAAATTACGCTTTGGTATTCAATTTAATCTGGTTTTCCGCAATCTGTTTCAATTTTATCAATTCCTCTTTCATAGGTTGAACGTTCGTACCGATCCATTCTTCTAATATTGCCGTAAAAAAAACAATATCCATTTGAACTCGCATGTAATTTTCCAATACCGATAGTTCCAATAACATACTATAAAATTGAAAAATTCACATTTTCTATTTAAGTGCAGCATTTTTAATATTACAAACTTACTCGGTAAATGCAGGGACTAGACTTTCTAGCTGCATTGGATTAGCATAATTATTTGCAACTTGCCACGGATTCATCCACGTTAATATTCTAGGAAAATAATTTTTTTTTACAATAAATTATTGAATAAAATAATTTTAATTTTTTTCAGTTTTTCTTTTTTAAACTTACTGTTCGCTATTTACAAATCCGTGAAATTTAGTCTTGTAATTTAAAAACCATTCAATGCCTACTGCAATTTGCCAACCAGGAAATTGTAAATTATTTGGTATTGGAGTAGGTCTAGGTTGTGGGGTAATGTGTAAAGGATGATCTATGTAACCCAAACTTTTTGCAACTTGATTATGGGTTTGTTCATTATAACCATGAAGCCATACCTTCAAGCAAATTGCTAAAGATGGAATTCCTGTCGGTAGAAGTTCACATAATGTTGCATAATGATCGTATCTAAAAATGTTCTTATTATATTTTAATGTTTTGTTAAAATTAATTATTAGTTTTTAAATATCCAAATGTTATTTAAATTACTAACCTTGACCAACCTGTGAAAACAGTTCCTCGAAATTCATTTACTTTACTTACATGGGTACTCAGTTCTTCTAGCCATCGTTCGTGATTGCTTATATGATGTCGAATAGTAGGAATGTGCTGACAAGACCCAGTGGCTCCTTTGAAAGCTGTTGCTGCCCATATATTGGGAAATACAGAACTATATTTATCCCATAAATCTAGAAATAATTTTTAAAATGAAAAAATTTTAGTAATTTATTATGATAATTCATATTTTTAATTATCAATTGTTTCAATTTGTACCTGGTGGTAATGCAAAATTTTCTCGAGCATTATAATGCCATATCATTGGTTCAACATATTTACCAATATGATGTTCTAAATAAAACAAAAATAAAATTCAATTACTATTTTATAAATTTTTTTGAAAAATTAAAAAATTGTACCATTTAAAACTTGTAAATCTATCGATCTCAACATATCATCCCACATAATGATTTTAAGATAAGGATACATTTCTTTAATGAATTGAGCTATAGCAAGAACATGTTCAAGAAATAAAGAAGCTTTTCCATGTTTACTAGAGCTTGCTCGCTTACTACAAACTGGACAAAGACCTAAATGCCAAATTTCATCTGCTCCTATGTGCAAATATTGAATATCTGGATGAAATGTTACAATTTGCCGTATCATTGACTTAACTAAAGGTTGTGTTCCTGGATTTGAAGGACACATTGAACTAGGAAAATGAATTACTTCTCTCAAAGACCTCCATTCATCATGTTTTAATACAAACTAAAAATAAATATATTACATATATTTCATTTATTAATTATTTGAAAAATTTTAAATGCTTAGCACTTACTTCCATGTGTCCAAAAGTTTGAATTAGTGGCATAACAGCTAATCCAGAATCTCCTGCCATTTGCAAAATTTGACGAGCTTCTTGAGTAGTATATCCACTTGATAAACTACTTGGTCCATTACTGCCAATTGGTGAAAGTTCTCGGGTGTATGGAAATGTATCCTCCCACTCGAGCAAAAGCCCTGTAGCACCCCATGCTCTTAACAATGGAAATAACTAGAAATATTACAAAATATAAACTTCATTCACCAAAATTGTTTAAAAACTTATTGTAATATTAAATAGATATTATTATTTTAAATATATTTATTATGAATAAAAAAATAACAGTTTTGATAGTATTTGTAAATTATTTTCAAGTATACAGTGGATAAATATTTTTTATAAACATATATATATTTGAATTCATCTACGTTAATACACTGTATTATTTTATTTATTATTATTTTTTAGTAAATGATTAATAATGTATTGAAGTAAACAATACATTCATTCAATGTTATAAAAAAATGAATTAATAAATAAACATACATTTACGTTCTATGCAATAATTTATATTCAAAAGCAAACCTTTTCAAAATAACTAACTCGTGGCGGTGCTCCTTTAAGATCGATATGAACTAACCTGAAATAAAAAATGTAATTTTTATTACATGACACTTCATTAATTTAGAAATTAATGCGTTACAAAGTATCATAGAAAGCTTTGTTTACCTGTGCGAGCCAAATGTCAATGCATCCATTTTTAATCTATTTACCGTCTAATATACATTGCAAGTCAAGTTCAAGACTTTACAATATATGTATTGATTGAATTACACTGAATAACACTAATGAACAATGCTTTAGTATAATTATCATAGAAATTTTAAAAAATGATTTAAGAAAGCATTACTTACAATTATAGAAATGAATTATTGCATTTAAATTTGAAATTAAGAGAAAGTAACAGTTATTTTTTAATATTAGTAAATAAAATTTCAAAATTTAATTTTAAAAACTGTTAATTGTTATCAAAATGAAATTGAAAGTTAGAAAATTAAAAGTAAATCAATAAAATATAAATTTATGTACGCCCCATGTTTTTCATAGCAAAAAATGAATCAACTCCATATATTTAAATATAGGTATATTTTTTATTTTCGCACATTCTCTTGTCAGCCTTATATAAAATATTACAATAGCTGCGAAGTTTTTTTTTAACCCGTTTTGTCAATCATCTTCCCTCATCTGCATCATTTCAATCGAGGGATTTTGTTCATATTACAATTAATATATTTTTGTGAACACAGTAAATAAATTAAACGCATATCGATATTTCACTCATAAATACGAAAGTTTTTTGTCATTTTGTCTTGGGAAGAGTATAAATCAAAATAAAATATCACTTCAAAATTATCGGCATTCCTGTCTTTAGGAAATGAATGTTATGAACTCGATGTTCACTAATATGCTTACATATATATATATATATATATATTTATTTATACAGAATATTATTTTAATCCGTATAAATAGATTTAAAAGAATTGATTTTATTAAAGAAAAAGATTTTTCTTGATAATATACAAAATAAAATTTCTTGACTATAAACAAAAAATTGTTTAACTAGTCATATTTTATATAGTGTATGTAAAGAACAAAATTAATTATTCATTTATTTCTATTTTTTTTTTTTTTTTTTTTTTTTTTTTTTTTTTTTTTTTTTTTTTTTTATTAAGTTTTTCAAAAAAGTTAAAAATATGAATGAAATCAAAGAGAGTAAAGTCAAAGTTTGAAATTTAAATAGTCATTTCACACCGTGATTCACAGAAAATTCGCGTGTTGAAAAATTTTCAACCTAGGCTAAAAAAATTCTACTCTAATTATATAGCAAGTCTTCTTCAATAAACCGTTCACTGTTTTACGGACATAGTTAAACAGTTCAAACATGATTGTATAAAATAATTACAGGCTTTTTCTCTTTTTCTGAGAATTTAACAGCAGTCCTCTTCATATATCTGAAATTCTGCTTCGCGACTGGAAAAAATCTATTTCTCATGACAGTTGGCCAACTTAATTGCTAAGTTACTTGAAAATTGGAATCTTTATGTAGTCGATTAATAATTACATTGTCAGACTTTTTCACACTTTACTATTTCGGCCGTACTCTAGGATTTGCTTATGGTAGAACAGTAGATACCTGAAATGTTATCATTTATTTTTCATAAAATTTTTTTCCCTATTAACATGAAATTTAAGTCATAAAAGATGAAATACAGATAAGTTGACTTAAGTTAGGATAAATAATATGAACAATTATTATTACCCCTCGCTAGTTAAAACATCTTTCAATCTAGCTCTCGTAATGAGATGATCATCGCATTTAAACCATTGATCTCGCTGCTGACGAATGAAAGCAGTGTAATGGCCAGTTTCTAATGAACCCTCGTGATTGATAACAGCAAATAACGAGTACCTAAAAAACGTAAAACAAAATTCATTTTTCGTGATTTTTTTTCAAATGTTGTTTTAAAAAAATTAACGAGTAAAATATAATATATTATTATAAAATTGGTAAATTTTATAAAAATAGTATATTTTTTTTACCTGTTGTCGCTGAATGTAGGGTCTTCTCCATTTTTATGCAAGCCATCAGTCGCGGCACTATTATTATTGCCGTTTCTCCTATGCGACATGAAAGGAGTCATATCCAATTGTTCAGGGAACGATATAAAGGTAGAGATTTTCTTATCCTGAATGCTCGAGTGTTCAAAGCGCTTGAGATGGAAGCTTGCGACGATTGGCAGCTGTTTCATCGTCAGCTGTTTGGTACTTTCCTGATATGTCTGGCAATTGTTGCATTTGATCTTGGCAGAAGAGCCGAGATGCTCCGCTCGCGTGAAACGCTCCAGGCAGTCAAGAAGAGACGTAGGTGCGCCTGAGCCATCGCCAGCTGACGAGCCGCCGCTTCCTGCCGTTGGACCCAAATCCAAGGAAATGTCCCAGAATGGATCGATCGTCGTTGACACGCCGCTGATTTTAAAAATCCATATATTTATATAATTATTTATTTTTTAAATTTATAATAAAAAAAAAAAAAAATAAAAAAAAAAAAAAATTAAATAAATAAATAAATAAATAAGAAAAGAAAAAAAATGATAATAATTGATTATTTTATTTCGCGAAAAAAAAGCTTATGAACTGACTTGCACGCTTGACAGACGACATCGCTTTGTAGACCACCGGTAAAAATCTGATCGATGATGCAATTACAATGGTGTGGATTGTCCTTGACGATAAGGGGCGCAGCTTGGGAATATTGTTCGCAGTGTCTGTGCAGCACGTCGAGGGTGGCGATAAAGAACTCGTGAGCGTCTTGCTGCTCGTAGCCGGCGAGATGACGCGCATGCGTCCAAATTAGGTGGAGAAGTTTGTGAAGGATGAGAGGCGCTTTGTTACCCGAATAAAACTCCTGAAAGAGGCTGGAGACCTCGCAAACGAGGCAGCGGTTAGGCTGCGGGCAGTGGTGACGGTCCGCCAAGAAGTAGTCGCGCAAAAGTGGAGTATGAATCAGCGCCTGCACTATGCAATTCATGAAACACGTGCTGCCTAGATTTATCAGACCGCGTAGACCTGTAAATTAAATAAAAATTTATTATACAACTTATTATAAATGTAAAAATTATTTTTTAAAATATATTATAAAAACGGCGCACGCGCGCGCGTGTGTGTATCACAGCTATAAATTATTTGACAAAAATCAAAATAGAAATTGAAAATTTTTACAATATTTATTAAAGAAAAGGACACACCTATGGTGGAATTTTCTACAACTCGCCTTCGGCGTGGATTTTTTCTGAGCAGCTCGACCTCGTAGAGCGACGGCTCCCACGTCCTGTAAAACTCGCCCAGACTGAGGGACTTGGCGGACTCGCTCCATTGTGCTTTGGCCACGTTTAACAATTCACGGTCATACACGTAGTCGCCGCATTGGAAGCACAAAATGTTACCGTAGCATAAATCCACCGCTGCGATTTTAATTATATTTTTATCATTTGCAATCATATACATTATAGTGCTTAAATATTATATTACACATGTAACATTTTTATAAAACCAAATAAATTATTATTGTGAATAAACAACTTAATAAATGATGCATCGTTATTGATAAATTTCAATTCATTATGTGTGAAAATAGAAAAGAAAATTTTTTGATTGGAATTTGATTAAAAAAAAAAAAAGAAATTAATTTATGGAGACTTACCAAGAAAATGCTTTTTCGTTTTGGCATGCTCTTGGATATGACCCTTGACGTAACAGCCGAAAAATATGCAATGCAGGCACGAATGCAGTCGATCCTTGAAGGTTTTGCAAGTGTGACATAAACAGCTTACGGCCTAAAAATTACATTTTGTTCTTTTGTATATTCATGAATGTTTTTGCTTTACTTCTTCCAAGTAAATATCTATTTTTATTCATTTTTACATAAATACTTAACAATGATAAATAAAAATTCAAAGAGAAAATTAAAAAAAAATTAAAAAAAATAAATAAATATTCTTCGAAGTAAAACCGGTGTATTTTTTTATAAAATTAAATCAATTAACGCAAATTAATTAATTATGCAAAATTTAGAAGAATCATTGTACCAAGACAAGTTTGTAGCAAGACTTTTCGTACCGCTAAATGCCCATTAGGCGCCGTGTATCAGTTTTTGGGAATTTTTAAAATGATACTATTATTAAAATTACAGTGCAATTAAAATTATTATAAGCGCAAGATTTTACATTATATTTCAAGTTCGATGACAAATCACCAACAAACGTTACCGGCCGGAATCATAAATTTACTGATACCGTTAAATTTCTTGAGTAGTTGTAAAATGTAAGAAAGGATAATGGGCTTATATAGAGCTCGACAAGAGGAAAATTATATTAGTTGTACACGCGTGTATAAGTTACGTTGGTTATTGAAAAAAAAAAAAATAAATATTCTTCGAAGTAAAACCGGTGTATTTTTTTATAAAATTAAATCAATTAACGCAAATTAATTAATTATGCAAAATTTAGAAGAATCATTGTACCAAGACAAGTTTGTAGCAAGACTTTTCGTACCGCTAAATGCCCATTAGGCGCCGTGTATCAGTTTTTGGGAATTTTTAAAATGATACTATTATTAAAATTACAGTGCAATTAAAATTATTATAAGCGCAAGATTTTACATTATATTTCAAGTTCGATGACAAATCACCAACAAACGTTACCGGCCGGAATCATAAATTTACTGATACCGTTAAATTTCTTGAGTAGTTGTAAAATGTAAGAAAGGATAATGGGCTTATATAGAGCTCGACAAGAGGAAAATTATATTAGTTGTACACGCGTGTATAAATTACGTTGGTTATTGAAAAAAAAATAAATAAATATTCTTCGAAGTAAAACCGGTGTATTTTTTTATAAAATTAAATCAATTAACGCAAATTAATTAATTATGCAAAATTTAGAAGAATCATTGTACCAAGACAAGTTTGTAGCAAGACTTTTCGTACCGCTAAATGCCCATTAGGCGCCGTGTATCAGTTTTTCGGAATTTTTAAAATGATACTATTATTAAAATTACAGTGCAATTAAAATTATTATAAGCGCAAGATTTTACATTATATTTCAAGTTCGATGACAAATCACCAACAAACGTTACCGGCCGGAATCATAAATTTACTGATACCGTTAAATTTCTTGAGTAGTTGTAAAATGTAAGAAAGGATAATGGGCTTATATAGAGCTTAACAAGAGGAAAATTATATTAGTTGTACACGCGTGTATAAATTACGTTGGTTATTGAAAAAAAAATAAATAAATATTCTTCGAAGTAAAACCGGTGTATTTTTTTATAAAATTAAATCAATTAACGCAAATTAATTAATTATGCAAAATTTAGAAGAATCATTGTACCAAGACAAGTTTGTAGCAAGACTTTTCGTACCGCTAAATGCCCATTAGGCGCCGTGTATCAGTTTTTCGGAATTTTTAAAATGATACTATTATTAAAATTACAGTGCAATTAAAATTATTATAAGCGCAAGATTTTACATTATATTTCAAGTTCGATGACAAATCACCAACAAACGTTACCGGCCGGAATCATAAATTTACTGATACCGTTAAATTTCTTGAGTAGTTGTAAAATGTAAGAAAGGATAATGGGCTTATATAGAGCTCGACAAGAGGAAAATTATATTAGTTGTACACGCGTGTATAAATTACGTTGGTTATTGAAAAAAAAATAAATAAATATTCTTCGAAGTAAAACCGGTGTATTTTTTTATAAAATTAAATCAATTAACGCAAATTAATTAATTATGCAAAATTTAGAAGAATCATTGTACCAAGACAAGTTTGTACCAAGACTTTTCGTACCGCTAAATGCCCATTAGGCGCCGTGTATCAGTTTTTGGGAATTTTTAAAATGATACTATTATTAAAATTACAGTGCAATTAAAATTATTATAAGCGCAAGATTTTACATTATATTTCAAGTTCGATGACAAATCACCAACAAACGTTACCGGCCGGAATCATAAATTTACTGATACCGTTAAATTTCTTGAGTAGTTGTAAAATGTAAGAAAGGATAATGGGCTTATATAGAGCTTAACAAGAGGAAAATTATATTAGTTGTACACGCGTGTATAAGTTACGTTGGTTATTGAAAAAAAATAAATAAATATTCTTCGAAGTAAAACCGGTGTATTTTTTTATAAAATTAAATCAATTAACGCAAATTAATTAATTATGCAAAATTTAGAAGAATCATTGTACCAAGACAAGTTTGTAGCAAGACTTTTCGTACCGCTAAATGCCCATTAGGCGCCGTGTATCAGTTTTTCGGAATTTTTAAAATGATACTATTATTAAAATTACAGTGCAATTAAAATTATTATAAGCGCAAGATTTTACATTATATTTCAAGTTCGATGACAAATCACCAACAAACGTTACCGGCCGGAATCATAAATTTACTGATACCGTTAAATTTCTTGAGTAGTTGTAAAATGTAAGAAAGGATAATGGGCTTATATAGAGCTCGACAAGAGGAAAATTATATTAGTTGTACACGCGTGTATAAGTTACGTTGGTTATTGTTCTTTGTTTTGGACATTTTAACTGGTATAGAAAATGTAACCTCTATTTCTTTAATCTTTTAGAAGCTTTAATAAAAATAAAAATTTATTTGGTGCGTTTTTTTTTTTTTTTTTTTTTTTTTAATCAATAAAATTATATATAAGAAAAAAAAAACAAGAATTTAACTACACTAGGCTAAATAACTATTACACTATATGCAATACTGGTTTGTAATATTCTATTTTATAAGTAAATAAATTTAACGAACGAAATTATCTTACAAATTACTGAAATTTTGTTGTTAGTGATAAATAAAATGGGGTATGGTTCGCTTTACCTTTATTGTTTATTGTTACCGTGAACTTAAAATAATCAATACAAATGTATTAATTCGTATCGACCCGTACTTTAATTCAGCTATTAATAAAATTTTACGTTTGCACTTAATTTTTATCGAGAATAATAGCGTTCGATAATTCGTATATATTATATTTTAAGGCTCACGTCATGAATACCTGCCAAAAATCTAGAAATGTCCTGCTTATTTTCAAAGAAAAATCACATCTTTTCACAATTTTGAGCTCTAACGATTCTAAAAACGCAATGATAAATTTCAAAAATATTTGAATATTTTTAAATTAACTTCAAAAGTTCTATGGAACAAATTAATTTGCCTCAACTTAGTTTAATTAGTTAAAATTTAAGCTGACACTGACGAATTAATTCTTACTATTTAATTTAAGCTTTGCTACCATTGACTCACCTAAAAGTAATTACATCGCTAAATTATAAAACTTTAATAATAAATAATAAAGTGAGCCAATGTGAAAAAAGCAAGATACTTAAAAAAGGACAATAAATTTTAATAAATTACGGTAATAGATAAAATATACAAACAAAAATAATATCGAAACAATAACAATAATTTCGTATATTTTTTTTTACAAATTATTGAGTATAAATAATTCGATAACGAAGGCTAATTTAAAAAACAATATTGCATTTTCTTTCATTTACAATTTTAAGCTTTTTATACGTTATAGTAATTAAAATTTTTTCAATTATATTATAAACGCTTTACATTATTGCAAATGAAAATAAAAAATCCTGAAAAACTCTTAGATAAACACATTTATTGCTTACCTTCCTGACGCGCGCCTCGTTGGATGTGCTCGTGACAAAAAACGAGTGTATGACTTTGTAGGGCTGTATGCCCTTGGCTGCCTTGAAGTTATTCAAGTGTATGCAGCCATGGTCGCTCATCTCAAGATGAATCGTAATATAATGCTCCTTTTCTTACCTCCCCTTGTACAATTTTTTATGCCGACGTACCACAACAAACGACAAATATGACAAGAAGCACAATAACAAACAAACAACAATAAAGTTTTTCTTTTCAGCCTCCTCAAGTAGCAGCAGCAACGCTGGCTAATGTAAATGCCGCGAGCTGAAATGACGCGGAGATTGGGAGATCAACTTCCCCAAGGTATCCGGACATGGACATGCGTCTCCGCACCGGGATGAAAAAACTCCTGGGGAACAAGAGGCTTACAGAACACACGCGCCTCAGTGTCACGGGAG
Source organism: Chalcis sispes (assembly GCA_949987625.1). Classification (NCBI taxonomy): domain Eukaryota; kingdom Metazoa; phylum Arthropoda; class Insecta; order Hymenoptera; family Chalcididae; genus Chalcis; species Chalcis sispes. The sequence goes on from OX465096.1 coordinate 75,524,580, forward strand.
AGAGCCTAACCCCTCAATGACTGAGTAAGGTTAGGTTATAACACTACCCAGGCTTATACTAGGTCATCGACACACGAGAACGTTGGGTTATCGGTCTTTTAAACGGCCCAGGATCTCGGGTAATTTTACTTTCATCGAAAGTTCGCAGATTCTTTGATCGACTCTTCGATCAAATAACATTCAAATTCGTTTAAATTTTTGGTATTAAGTCGATGAAATTTCGATTTACAAAGCCGACATTTGACCGTCACTAACTGTCACTGTGTAAATATAGTACATAACATACTCGAGTAGTAGGCAGGTGTCGTTCTGTCAAAATATGCTACTGTACATTGCAAAAATATATGTGTATATATAAACACACATGTACAAGCACACACACACACATATATATATATATATATATAACTAGAAAAGCGCGTGATGCGAGATACGTGCTATACTGAACGTTTTGTTTGCACGATGCAACAACACGGGGCGGAAGTTTGAGACTGCGTATGAGTAAGCGAAAGAAGACAACAGAGGTGAAAGCAGCGATGAAAAGGGAGATCGCTAAAGGCATTGTAAAAAGTGTGGCAAGTCTTTCGCGCAAGAAAGTGCTGCCTCTTGCGGACGAGCGGTCGAACTATACACGAGTAGAGTGCAAGTGTACTTAGCGAATTTATATACACAAGTTCGGTGCAAACGTTTCTAATAAATGATTTAAGATTGATGGAACCGAGTGTTTAAAATTTACCGACTGAAATAATTTAATGTAAAAAATTAGAATATATAGCATTATATATTTTATTACTTTATTATATTACATTTAAAATTTATTAACTAATAAATGTTTATAACAATATATTTGGTGTTTTAAAATTAAAACATTTATTCATATTGATTCCATATATTTTTCCTTACTCAATTTCTATACAGATCTTTCTAAAAAATATATAGCTCTTATTTTATTTAAATATTGTATAATAATAAAGAATATATAAATAAAATTAAAAATTTTAATATATATATATATATATATATATATATATATATAGATGTTACAATGTGTAAAGTTTGAATCCAAAACTAATAAAAATGTATGTTTTAAAAATATTTATATTTCATTTAATTTACATCATAATAATACTGCATCTTTATCTAAATTTTAAAATGAACAAAATAGAACATAAAAATTTTCATTTATAGTCTTCTTTTTACTTAAGTTTGCTTTAGCTAGCTCTCTAGAATCAGATTATTTTCTAAATGCACTTTTTTTTATTACTCTTCAATTTGTCTTTTTTTACTACAGATATTTTTTCAAAGATGCATCAAACTTGAAAACTACTATTTTTCAACGTGAAACATCGTCGACTGTAACTTCTTCAATATGATTAGTTTCTTCAATATTTTATTTATCGATATAATTAATTATATCGTATTCATTTTCTTCGTCAGCAGACTTTACTTTTCGTTCACAAAAATAATAATATAATTTTGTTTTATCAACTTCGATTCTTGATACGATTTCTTGTTTTATTATACAGCAACCCTTCGAATTTATACAATATAATAATCATAGAATATTCGTTATTAATTTATTTAATAATTTTATTTATATATATTTCATGTTTTTCATCAGAAAAAAAAAAAAAAATTTCTCTTGCTGCAGGATTTGAACGCTGTTCCTTGCGTGTAACGAAGGTAAAATCCTTTCGTTACTTATGCCTTAACAAATTGATCTAAATTTGACATTTGTCAATTGATGCAAAAACTTATATAAAAGGTGTAACCTTCAGTGAGCTTTTAAATATATATTTTCATAAATTTTTTAAATGTAAAAAAGATCTTTCTATAATATTTTTTAAATTAAAATTTTTATTTAAAAGGCTACATTGTTAAAATTTGTTTGCTACTGTGCTAGTATATATATGTTATTACTTGCACAGCTATTTAAAGGGCCAGCGTTTGTTTACACTAATACGTGGAACTGAAGCGCGGTTATAATCGGCGCGCCGCAATTTGCGCGCGTGTTTTTTGTTTTTATAACTGTTCAAAGATCTTGTATTTATTTTTTTCGCTACAAGCTGACGAAAGTTTGCATAGTGCGCGATTTTTCAGTGACCAAAATTCATTGCAAATTGCGATTTTTTTAGTGAATTATAAAAGTTTTTATATTTACGATCTTGAACATTTACTGTTTTTTTCATTTTGGACGTTTATTCACAAAAATGAAGAAATTAGAGACGATCTACGACCGATGCCAATATTTCCATTGTAAAAATGGAAAATGTAATGGATTTAAGCTTTTTCGTTTTCCTTTTGACACAGAAAGACGGCATCGATGGATTGAACACTCTGGTAAGTGTTATTTATTTTTAAATATATAGATTATACAATATAAAGCAGAATCGTGTGAATTTTTAAACAAATCGAGATCATTAAATAAGCATCGCGATCGCAGTTCCAAGAACTCGCAACTCGAGTGCACCAAAACAAAATATTCGCATCTTCTCGCGATGCCTTTTAATTTTTTGTCAACACATTAGATATTTAAAAATCTTTCATTGAACGCGTTTCGCAAATAAATTTTCCGCTAATAAATTAATTTTTATAATTAAACGTTACAAGCTTATATGAATTATTTTTATTAACGAAAATTCTCCTGAAATTTCACATAAGAAAAATTTTTACTAAAATAATTAAAAAATATTAAAAATATGTAAATATTATTTTTCTGTAAATACTATTGTAAAAGCGTATTATTTTGTATGATTATATTAAGTATTATTTATATGTATAAAAATAAATATTTATGTGGATTATTATAAATTATAATAAGTACACCAATTACTATTTTTTTAAAGATTTTTTCAGATGTGTTCTACAACCACGATCGAAAAGTTAACGCAATTGTAAGACGAAATTTTTAAGTTAATTGAAAATTTAATTTTCACTTATTTAACTAACGAATAATTTTCTTTTGCAGGCTGTTTTTATTTTAGATGGGGGGTGGTATTGGTTGCCTTCCCGTCGGTGCCCCTCGAAAACAAATGTACTTATTAACCTTACACAAAATTAAGACAATAATTTTACTAATAAACTTTCCCAATTCTTTTTAATCTGCCTTAATCATTGAACAACCTAAATTTAAGACAATAAGTACATTTGGCCAAACAACCAATAATAATGAAAAAGAAAAAAACTTTATATATTTAAACATCAAATAATTAATACTATGTAATTTTTTTAGATTCTTCTTTCAACAAAATAATAAAAACTGGACAAAATTGATAAAGGCAGGAAGTATTCATAATCCTAAGAAGAGTTTCGAAGTATTTTCGAAATGATTTAGTGACTATACCTCGGAAAAATTCGGATGCCAATTCGGAAAAAAACATAACTTTTCAGCAGCTGGACGGATGTTCATCGAATACAGATAAAGACCATCCCGATTAAGCTATTTTTTAATTTAAAAAAAACCATACTCATACACACACTCACGCACACGCACACACATACATACACGCGCGCGCGCACACATACGTACACACCTAAACTCACGCACGCAAACATACACAGTGGTGAAACTTATAACACCCCTCGTTTTTCTTCAGGGGTTAAAAAATGAAAATACTACAGATAATAAGTCAGACCTCACTGCTTTCAATTCTTATGCATTAATTATATCCGATAACAAGAAATGTTAATAAAAATAAATATTTTAATTATAAAATACCGAAAATATTATTATAAACATATATTAGTTAATAAATTTTAAGTGTAATATAAAAAATAAAAAAAAATATAATGCCATGTTAAATTTTTTTACATCCAATTTTTTAATTATGAAATTTTCAATTTTTCTAACTATATCAAATTGTAAATAAAAAGATTTAATTTAATTGTTATAAAATTATGAATTTTCATGTATTAGAAATATTATCTGTGGAACTGTTCTTAATCTTAAACTTTTCTTCATTTTGTACTTTATAAGATTTTGTTGATTGAATAAATTTATTTCTTTTGTACATAGATAACTATTTTTTTTTTTTTTTTATTCTATTTCTATTTTCTAGTTCATTTTCTTTTTCCAAGGTTTGTTTAAAAATAATCAAAATAATTAATTAATTAACGAAATATCATTATACAGCTTAATATTGCTTTTGCATAATGTTAAAATTTTTATAAACACAATTTTTAAATTTACTATATGTTTAATTTTACTTCAGGCTTCATTTCTACGTATGAGATTAGTTCTAGTGAAAACAAATGCCGGCCCTTTAAATAGCTGTGCAAGTAATAACATATATACCAGCACAGTAGCAAATACATTTTAACGATGTAGCCTTTTAAATATATTTGTGAAGGTGTGACAAATATGATGAAACTGTTTGCTTTTTTTTTAAATGTTCGAATTATTACGTTTCATACGTTTCATTGTTTTTTAACTTTTTAATTAAAAAATTTTGCAACATAATTTTTGTTTGCATTTAATGACTATTTGGATGAGACAATATAGGTAATAATTATTCACAAAAAAGTGTAGACCTGTAAAAATTGTAAGTTGTACCTCTAAAAATTCGTTCATTTGACTAATGATAAAACCAAAATTCATAGTCAACTATATTTAAATTTTTGTTTATCTATTAAAAATTTTTAATAAAAAAAATTCATGAAATTATTTTATATTTAAAATCATCACTGAAGGTTACAATTTTCTTACAAGTTTTTGCGTAATTTATTATAATCATGAGAAATTTAGCTCGATCGTCTAAAGCATGAGCAACGATAATATTTTGCCTCGATTACACGCAAGGAGCAGCGTTCGAGTCCTACAGCATCAGAAATTTTTTTTTAATACAAAAATTACGTGTCTGTCAGTACAATCTAAAGATTTTGTTTCATCAATTTTAAATCCTTTATTAAAATGATAAATATTAATAAGTATATCAATTATTTAATTTACAAAAAAGATTATTAACTATGCTTTAGATTTTTCTTTTTTTAGTAATTTAGCCACAATAAAATAGTTATTCTGTCAATATTTTTCGATTATAATTTACGTGTAAAGGCCAGATTCATCAAAAAGTAAAATAGATTCCCCCGTTTTTTATAAATAAATCAATTCGCTTTAACTTTTTTACTTATACAAACGTACTTACACGTAGCAATCGCAAAGCTTGTAAAAGAAATTCGTCAAACGCATAATATCTGTTTAGTAACGAGCACAAGCTTAAAAAATAATCGTTGTTTTCTTTATTTCTGTTTCGCTTTTACAAATTGTGAAAGTTTTAATGTTATTAAATATAATACTATAAAAAATATTAAAGAAAGATCTTTTTTATATTTAAAAAATTTATGAAAATATATATTTAAAAGCTCACTGAAGGTTACACCTTTTATATAAGTTTTTGCATCAATTGACAAATGTCAAATTTAGATCAATTTGTTAAGGCATAAGTAACGAAAGGATTTTACCTTCGTTACACGCAAGGAACAGCGTTCAAATCCTGCAGCAAGAGAAATTTTTTTTTTTTTTCTGATGAAAAACATGAAATATATATAAATAAAATTATTAAATAAATTAATAACGAATATTCTATGATTATTATATTGTATAAATTCGAAGGGTTGCTGTATAATAAAACAAGAAATCGTATCAAGAATCGAAGTTGATAAAACAAAATTATATTATTATTTTTGTGAACGAAAAGTAAAGTCTGCTGACGAAGAAAATGAATACGATATAATTAATTATATCGATAAATAAAATATTGAAGAAACTAATCATATTGAAGAAGTTACAGTCGACGATGTTTCACGTTGAAAAATAGTAGTTTTCAAGTTTGATGCATCTTTGAAAAAATATCTGTAGTAAAAAAAGACAAATTGAAGAGTAATAAAAAAAAGTGCATTTAGAAAATAATCTGATTCTAGAGAGCTAGCTAAAGCAAACTTAAGTAAAAAGAAGACTATAAATGAAAATTTTTATGTTCTATTTTGTTCATTTTAAAATTTAGATAAAGATGCAGTATTATTATGATGTAAATTAAATGAAATATAAATATTTTTAAAACATACATTTTTATTAGTTTTGGATTCAAACTTTACACATTGTAACATCTATATATATATATATATATATATATATATATATTAAAATTTTTAATTTTATTTATATATTCTTTATTATTATACAATATTTAAATAAAATAAGAGCTATATATTTTTTAGAAAGATCTGTATAGAAATTGAGTAAGAAAAAATATATGGAATCAATATGAATAAATGTTTTAATTTTAAAACACCAAATATATTGTTATAAACATTTATTAGTTAATAAATTTTAAATGTAATATAATAAAGTAATAAAATATATAATGCTATATATTCTAATTTTTTACATTAAATTATTTCAGTCGGTAAATTTTAAACACTCGGTTCCATCAATCTTAAATCATTTATTAGAAACGTTTGCACCGAACTTGTGTATATAAATTCGCTAAGTACACTTGCACTCTACTCGTGTATAGTTCGACCGCTCGTCCGCAAGAGGCAGCACTTTCTTGCGCGAAAGACTTGCCACACTTTTTACAATGCCTTTAGCGATCTCCCTTTTCATCTCTGGTGAAAGTAAGGGCGCCTCGTCTTCCTTTCTTTTTTCGCGCAGAACTTTATTTTATTTTCAACTTATAAAGTTATTGTCGCACAATCAACATACAACACTTTGCGCTAAAGAGCACGTTTGTTTTGTTTCTTATGAAAAGATGACGCGGACTAAAACGAAATATTTTGCGTATCAGCTGGAGGATACCGATAATACTATCTCTTTCGAAAAACAGCAGCCAATCATGACTGCACTACTGCCGGCTGGTGATTTCTTTGCGGATATTGCCTTCGACGGTGTCGTGTACAAGCAAGAGGACGAGCTTTTTGAGGTACCGGCGACATCTCCCGGTTGAGGTTAGGTCGTTAAATTCAACACACGCGACAAGTGTTAGTATAATTTTCAATTTGGTAGGTTTTTTATTTTTATCCGACATTTTTCGAACTTTCATTTTATTTTTTATAACTATATATACTTTTTATTTTAGAGGAAAATTATTTATCTGTTGTCGATAAAGTAGGAATTTTGTTATTAATAAGTTTATTTCTTACACATAATTAAATAATTAAAATTTTTCAACAATTTTAATTTTTTAAATATACTTTATGTTATTTGATAGTAATTTGCATTATTAATATCATAATCTAATAAAAAATTGGACAATGATCTTATTATGCTTATCATGTGACTGCGATGTCTAATGATTTTATAATTATAATTTATAAGAGTTTATCAAAGTCATAAGAGAAAATTAGTGAAATGTATGTATTATTTAATTTTTCAGTGATAGCAATAAACTGATTTAATTTTTTAAGAAAAAGTAAAATAAATTGTATAAATTATTGCATTTATACTTCTTAATCATTAAATTTGAAGTTATTTTCAAAATCATGCTTCAATAAACTATTGAATATTTTAATTGAAGTAAAATAACTATTATATTATTCTCTTTTATTTAAAATTCAATATTTTTACTAGATTTATTGACGCTTTTCATACTAATTAAACGTAAATTATACTATTTTTCCCTAATAATTGAATTAATCACGTAATAAACCATTATATTGAAAATGATATAAAATTATAAATTCAGTGTGTTAAATAATAATAAAATGTGATCTCATACATTACAGTGCCGCCCAGTTAGAGTTGCCCACCTAAATAAAAAATTATTACCAGACGTTAAAACGACTGTCAAACGCTACACCAACAATTTATAAACACTATATGCAAGAAATACACTGAGAAACCGAAATCGAGCAAGGGACTCCTCGCTTGATTATTATATATTTTCGTTAATGAAACTTTTGCGAAAGTAGTTTCGTCGCGAGCGATGAAGTCATCAGTCGTAAATGTACCTGAGTGCCGTTTTCGTGTTCTTTGATGGTTCGATTTATAAAGCGATTTACTTCAAAATATATTTTGACAAATTAACGATTTTTTTATTAATAAAAAATTAAGGTCACAATCAATTTGAGTTATAATTAAGCGCGAAAATTAAAACGTTAATTGCGATAACATAAAACTAGTTTATTAACCTCATTTTATCTTTTAAGTTGCATTACATAATGTTTTAACGCTAATTTGAAGAATTGAGCAATATTTTAATACAATGAATGATGTAAAACTTAGAAAAATAAAATAATTTTTAAGAATTTTCATACATCTAATTCTTTTTATCATTACAATGTTAGTGGTTGCATGTATATTATTAATAAAGTATTAACTTTTTATAATAGAAGAATTTATACTAAATAAAATTTATAATAAACATTACTAAAAAATAAATTTTAAATCATTGTAAAATCATGTAGCTAGTATAATGTGTTTTTATTATATTTACAATTTATAAAATTATTATGCTTGCTTCCTCTAAAACTACACTAATTAGTATCATAATTTTCTCTACGTCTCTCTGTAAGCTATCCAAATTTTTCTTCAGAAATTATTACTTATCCATTTACAAATTATTATTCATTGAGATTACGCCATGTTGCCCACCAATGACTGCCACCGAGCTTTTCATTTGGACCGTATCGATCACACATGATGGACAAATTGCGATAAATAATAAATATTCACACATAAATATTCGATTTAATAATTTAATCTCGAATAATTTAATTTTAATACGCGCGCGCATATACATACATACGTATATATTTATATCTACATTTGAATAATATTTTAATTATTTCAATTTTACACGAAATGTGTGATTTAAAAAAAATATTTTTAAGTTTTTTTTTCCTGACTTTCATACAAATGTATATAGTAAGTCGGGGAAAGTCTCCACACCTAAGGTAAAAGTTTAAAAAGAAAATACGCAAAAAATTTTTTATTGTCTTATTTTGTGGGTTTACAAAGATCGATAAAATATATGCAAAAAAATTATTGTTAGACTTTATTTAGTTAATAGCTTGTAGCAATTAAACAAAGTAATGCAAAAGTGGGAGGGAGGGGGGGGGGGGATAAAATGCAAGATATCAATTTAACTTTAACAAAATGTGAGTAAAAAAATGTAACTAAATAAAATTAATTTCTTTTTTTTTTTAACTTTTATATAAAAATAAAAAATACGTAAAGGAAAGCATTCCAAAGTTATGGAAAAATTTAGATTGAACTATATATTGTTTTCAACAATGTTCAAAAAAAAAAATTGAAAATAAAATAATAAAAACTGGTAAAAACAGTGTCAATTAAATTAGTTAACTACAAAACGACTTATAATAGCATTTATATTGCTAAATATATTTGTATAATATAAATATAGCAGAAGTGGCATCTTATCTACAGTCTGTCAAGTAAGAGCGTGGTCGTGTTAATTTATAAAAAAATTTATTTGATGAAACTTTCATATTTATATATAAATTGTACACATTACAAACTATAATGCAATTTGGTCAATAATGTGTCCAGTTACCACCGGCGTCGATAATTGCCTGGCATCTCCGAGGCATGCTTTCTACTAATTTGACGGCGTATTCTAGTGGCAAGGATCTCCAGATCCGACGAATTTCGTAAGACAACTGCTTCAAAGTGTATGTGCGTCTTCCACGAAGCTTCCGTTTAATATATGCCCACACATTTTCAATAGGGTTTGCATCGGGCGACTGCGACGGCCAATCCAATGTAACGATGCCAGATTGAGTCTTCCACTGAGTACAGAGCTTGCTGCGGTGTTTACGATCGTTGTCCTCCTGCAGAATCCAATCTTCATTTTTTGTGATGAACCATCGTTTGGCAGATGGCAGTAAAGCCTTTTTGTAGATTTTTATCATTTTCTCGGCATTTAGGTTGTCAGTAAAGAGGTGCAAAGTGCCGAATCCCTGCTTTGAGTAGCAGCCCCAAAGATGCACCTTTATTCCATGTTTTACGGTCCGCTGAACAAGCCTATTGGTGGAAGTTGACCAGGCTCGCGTGAGGACAGAACGTGCCCATATAGAACATTCATCAGTAAAAATGACATTTTCAAAATCTCTATCAATATTCTCATGCGCCCAAGCGAGTTGCTTTGTCACATGTTTTTCAGTCAACAGAGGCTTCTTCATTGTGTTGCGCCATTTCAGATGATGAGTACAAAGATGGGTTCGGATAGTTTCTTAGGATATATCTAAACCTTTTGCCATTAATTTTGCTTGTCCTTGCCGCAGTGTTAAAGCAGGATTCCGCGAAAACAGATTCACTATTCTTTTTTCATCTTTTTTGTTCACTTTTCCTATCGAGCCATGTTCTGGTAAATCATCGACATTTTTAGCCACTTAATATCGCTGTATCCACTTCTGTACAAATGCCTTCGACTTTCTCATATATTTAGCAGCCGCTGATTGCGACATTTTGGGACCTTTCGGGTGGATGCAAAGGAACACAGCCTCGTAGCGCGACGCGTACTTAGCACTCATGGCGTTTAACGTGATTCTCTTTCAAAAGATTAACGACAACTAAATCTTTGTTGACAATGCATCAAGGACAAAGCTTCTCTCTATCGGCTCGTGAAGGAATTAGAGCAAAATCTTTCATTACCTGTCGGTGAAGTCGACCACGCTCTTACTTGACGGACTGTACACTGACGTATTTCCCCGCTTTACCCTAAAGAATGCCTTTGAGAACTACTAGACAACGTACTTTGTCTTATTGGCTTAAAAAAATGCAATATTACATTCAGCCTAGATAAGTAAAATATGGATTAAAAAGAAACGCGAGCTATAATAAGAAGAAAAAGAAGAAAATAAAATTAACGATTGTGACCTGGTTGCATAAAAAAATCGATAGGCATTATTTTCAATTAGTGATATACTTAAAATAATCGATTTATTAAACCGTGTAAATTTTACGTATAAAAAAACAATTAATTTCCTGCTCAACATACATTACGCCAACACATATTCAAGAAAAGTCTAAAATAAGATTTTGATTTTCAAATTTAGGAATTTATTCATATACGTCGTAGACACGTTTGGCAATGCAGCAATACTATTTATAATTCATTTTATAATACTTATGTACATTTTTGCTCGTACGTTGACTCTTTTTATTTTTCATTTTAAGGCAAGGTTGCTTATTATGGCGATAATCGACTAATTTTGTTTTGCTTAAACAATTAAAACGTACACATGCGTATCGTTTATAAGTTTGACCTTGAAAGTCACTCAACGTCGGTTGCTGTTGCAAATATCTATATGTATTCTATCGAGAATTTCAATCGAGAAAAACTATGTTTATTCGCACAATGAAACGAATCAAATAACGTGCCGAGTGTAGCAAAAAAAGGCAATATCAAAGCCTCTATCGGCTCTACTAAATTTAATATTATGATATCCTGTAGCTTTAACTGCATGTTTTTTTACGTTTTTATGCGTAAATCTATACGCGTGTTCACGCGTGTGAGAATCCGTCTGTCACGCGCTCGCGTTTGTACCAATTGGTTGTGCAAAGTTTTCTTGGAAAATGAGGAACCACGCCAAGTTTCTATGTGAGGTTTCACGTATTTGTATATTATACTTACTTCAATTGATTATTCGTGCTTTTTTTTACAACTCCTAAAAAATAGTTAAAATAATTTTTTTTTAAATAGAATATTATTTACTGGCATTATTTTTTAATTGTAGATTTTAAATACATGTTTTTTGTTCATTATTTACTTATTTTATTCATTATTATATAATAACGTTACAATTGCAACTTTTCAAGCATATTTACGTACAAATACTAGTAAAATAATATAATGCTACTCTTAAATTTATCGATGTCGTTATTAAAATATATATTTTTGCATGCGTTTTAAGAAATAAAAGTTCTGAAGAAGCCTGTGGCTAACGAGGTAAAAGAAAAGATAGAAGAAAACATCATAGTTGCTATAGAGCGAGAGTACAAAAATAAAGCGAGAAAAAAAAAGAAAAAGTGTGTAAATGTGCGTAAAGGAGCATAAGTAGGACGAGATCCATGAGCTCTATTGTACACATACACATGCACACATGCACACATGCACGCACGCATGCACGCGCACACACACACACACACACACACATCGCGTATTTCGATGGAACCGTTTTTTCTGAGCAAAATAATCAACAGGGAACATCATTTTTTGACATTACAGCATTGACTTTTTCTCATCTCAAGATTATTGCATTAGGATTGTTAAGATCGTTTCATGTATCCCCCCTCCCTTTATTTTAATCGTTTATGCGTCAAAAAATAGTGAAAAATACATACGGTGGATCGTTTAATCTCACAGCGTTGTTTATTTATGTAGTTTATGTGCGATGACGCTGAGTTTAATTGAATAACGGAAATTGTAGTAAAAGGATACGTGCCTCTCTCTCTCTCTCTCTCTCTCTCTCTCTCTCTCTCTCTCTCTCTTCTCGTATGCTTTCATTTTTTTATCTAATTTTTTTTCACGATGCTTATTACGCTGTTATGTTTCCTGTTGCCGATGTAATTTTATATATGATTGCGACTTCTTAGTGTGTGAAGCTTAGATCGCTATTGTTTTACGTTTGGAATTTTTTTTTTTCTATATTTGTTATTATTGTTTACCAAATACTTGATTTTCACATAGATTTATAATTAATTTAGCAATGGTCGACGATAATTACTATTTATTTCTCGCGTATTTCACGATGCGCGCTGAGTTTCAACTTTTCAATATGCGATTAAAAGTTATTGTCTATATCGCCTATAGTTTTAAATTGCCTAAGCGCCTTGTTATATGTATATTAAGTTAAGAATTTATGGTGTAATTTAAATATAATATGACGAGAAGAAGTGAAAAAATATTTTATGATCAAACTTAAATATAAAAAAGATAAGATAACATTTAATTACTTGCATAATTTTTCTTTTTTCTTTTCTTTTTAATTAAAATAATATATTAATTTTTTATGGATTAGAAAACGTGAAATTCTATTTCTCCATTTTCTCAACTTTGCAAAATGCACATATTCTGTTATTGTATCACTGTTTGCTTTCAATTTGTATCATTTTAATATTACAGTACACGTAACGATATATTTTATGATCAATAAAATGAGTCTTTACGAAATACATAATTCTTTCTCGGACATTGTCACTTATTAATATAGATTTTATTAAAATGCATATACATTAATGGATGAAAGATTCCTTTAATGTAATACACAGACAAATAAACAAATTAACATTTAATAAATTGTATTTTAATTGTTTGTTTTTTTTCCTTTAAAAAGTAGCATTAGTTCTAATTCTGATAGATAGAGGATGGATACAAATAAACAACAAAAATTCGTGGAACTTACAAATAACTGTATATTTATGGTATTTTATACATTGCTATCGTCGATTACAATAAATATTTACTTAAAGAAGACATTTGCTTTAAAATATTAGCTTATTTAGTTTTTTTTTTTTTTTTTTTTTTTTTTTTTTTTATTTCCATTATCCTCTTCATCTTAATTACATTATTTTTCATAGGAGTGCAAAAAATTAATTTCAATTATTCATTTTCTACTTTTAGTACGGTTGACAATATAGTCACGGGTGAACATTACGAATTTACATTAAAATTTACTTTGACTATATCGGACGGTAGTCGTATTTCGCAATATTTAATTAATCGGGTCTTTGATTTTTCGATGCTCGGTATCGTTCATTTTCAAGTATCGTGAAAGTTATTCGCAGCTTTGACATTAAAAAATACTTCTTTTTTTTTTTTTTCAATTATTTTTTCTTTTCCAATGTGGCACATTTAACTAATCCGAATAAAATTATTGCATAAGCGTATCCATGTGGAAATGACGCATTGACACGACCATAAAGATGTATACTAGAGTGAAAAAAAAGCATCAAAAAATCGCAGCCCTTTAACCGAGTCAAAATTTTTGTTATAATCCATACGTCGTAAGCATATGTAAACGCATAAATTGTACAAATTCGCACGTGCGCACGAATATTGTAAATGTGAAATTCGTGCATACACAGACACACACACACACACACACGCGCGCGCGCGCGCGCGTGCGAACATATTACAATAAGGCCATTTATAGATTAATAGTGTGTGTGTGTGTGTGTGCGCGCGCGCGCGCACACACACACACACACACACATGCGCGCACTTTCTCGCTGTTTGATCGAGATTATAATGGAAGGCCATGGGTACCATCAAGTATCATCTTTCATAAAAGTTTTGCTCATTTTTATCATTTTGTTTTCTTTTTCATTCATTATATAAATATTTTTCGACGCTTTTTTTGTTTTTGCCGTCAATTTTATAATCGTATTTTTACGAACATGTTAAATAATGCCGATGGCTGGTATATTCGATTGAATATATTTTTTTGTTCTGCAAAATTTCGTATTCGTTCGGAAAAAAAGAAACGCATATATACATATATTTATGTGTTTTTATATTTCTATAGCATACGATTATTCAAATACATCTGTAGATTATAGATTCGCGGTAAAAAAAGAATCATAAATTAAGGATAAAAAAATCTCGAGTCATTTTCTTTTCTTGGTTTGACAATGTCATAGATAACCATTTCGAAGACGTAGAAACTTGTATAAAATAATTATGTTTGAGTCAAACGCATTTCGAAACCGCATGCATCTATATGTATGTACATGAGGTTGAACGGAAAATAGAAAAAGAAACTTTTTCAAAAGTGAGACGTTGATAAAATTTTTTAAAATCCATAGCGCGAAAGAGCAAATAATAAGTAAATATTAATTCAGTATTTTTAATGTAAATTTATGTACATATTGAAACGCTCGTTAATTATAAAAAAGAAAAAGAGGAACTCGGTTTGTTTGTTTGAAAAAATAAATGGATGAAGATAGACACCCACCGATGTGTTATTGCGCGTTCGATCTAACAATCTTAAGCATACAGACTTAAAGAAATTTAAAAGTTTAAGACAATCGAAATGATAATGCTCGAAAAATTTAACAGCACCGTGTGATTAAATTATTTGCGCTCGGGTGGAGACGAGTAATTATTATGACATTAATTAAAGGAAAAAGATCATTTAGAGTTGCAGCGATGCGCATATGAGAAAAAATCTATATCGTTGCGTAATTTTATGTACATATATAACGGGTTAAACCTCAATTTTATATTACATTTTTTTTTCTTTTTCTATGTGACGGTTTTTACCTCCTTTTAATTTATATTCTCGTAACATAAATAAGCCTTCTTATTATTCCAAAATATAAGCATTTTATGATAAAAGTCTCTCAAGTCTATTTTTTTTTTTTTTTTTTTTTTTTTTTTTTTTTTCCAAAAAATTAGTTAAAAAAAAAGTTTACACAAATTGAGATGTATCTTTTTTTTTTATATCTATTTTCTCCATTTTTAAAATAAACGGCTCGTATAAAAATTCAATAATTTTTCCGGCTAACAACAATTATCGATGTATAAAAGAAAAAATTGCTATTTAGTAAGCTTTTGGTTTTTCTTGCTTTATTTATCTAATATATTTAAAATTAAACATGCAGTCGAATATTCTCAAGAGAATTATCGGTATAAATCTTAGTTTTACGGATTAAATAAATGAAAATTATAATATGCACATAATGATGTTAATATTTATTTCTCACACTTGATTTCTATTAAAAAAAAAAAAAAAAAAAAAAAAAAAAAAAAAAAAAAAACACCTAATTTTGTGACCTCGATACGTTACACGATAAGCTCTGCGATATCATTGTTTCTCTTCTTTTTTTCATTGGCTGCTTTATTTTATTTTTTCAATCGTATTCCCAAACACATTCTTCCTTTACTACATTATTTAAAGACACCTGGTCCACTCATGTAATCTTAATTCGCAATTTTAGTCAAACTTCACGAAAAATATATTAATTTATTTCGCATTAACTTAATTACTCTAATTTGTTGTTTATTAACAAGCTCAATGCAACATTATTCACATCCACGTTCAATTTTCGGTTTTAAAAAAATAATATCGTTCAAAGTAATAATTTTATACACTTTAAGCAAAATGCTAAATTTGATATGAAAAGGAAAAAATAAAAAAACGTGGTAAAATCATTGTTTTGAGCCGGCTAATCGTTAATAAAATCAGTAATCGCTATTCTATGACAATATGTGTATATGTATGTGTATATAATTATAATTACAAACATTAATAAATCTTTCAATTCTTGATAATCTTAGGATGTAATAAATACTGAGAGCACAAAGTAATATGTATTCAAAAAAAACATATCGGCGCGAAAAATTCTTGTTCCAGCTGCCGAGTTTAACATTATAATGGGTAACGGAAAGGTTGAGGTAAACCGCTAAGTGTCCCTGATAAAATAAATAAATAAATAAAAAAGCGAGGACGTTTCTCGACTGTTATTGTTATTGTTGCCGTCGTTGTTGTTATTGTCGTATTCTCAAACGAATAGTCCTTTTTTCTCTCCAAGCGAGAGTAATCTTGCCAAAGTTGAGCTGTTCATACGTTCGACACGCTCGTTGCGTTTTCCGGTAGCCTTTAGTGGAGGGGAGAGAGAACAATTTCGCAGCGACTGCTGGCACACCAAAACTCGATTTGAATCACCGGACCGCAACCACGAGCAAGCTTCATGACCGTTATGTTATTTTTTTTCCTCCTTCCTCGTAACCGAGATTAAGTTGTCATTGATATCTTGTTTCTCTTCACTTTTCAGCTGTATTTTTTATCAGCATACAGAAAATACGACGATTCTTGAGCGATTTTTACGATAAACAATAATAAAACATAAGCACTTAAATTTGCGGGTGAAACGTAATTTTTAAAGCGTCATTACCAATTTATTTTTTATATAATCCAACGGATATAATCAATCCTCTTACATTAAATAATAATGCCGTTTGCGAGAATCGATTTTACATTATTTATACATGGGTGCCTCGTCAAAAAGTCAGATTGTATATTTACTCGATAGGACGACATAACAATATTACTCGTGATATATCCTCTTTCCTCCAACTATTTTAACGGTGAAAAAATACGTGTCCGAATTGACCACTGTCTGTCTCTGTGTCTCTGTCTCTCTCTCTCTCTCTCTCTCTCTCTCTCTCTCTCTCTCTCTCTCTTTCTCACTTTCTCACTCACTCACTCAGTCACTCTAACAAAGAGTTCGTTTTTACATATTTTGTGTGTGTGTGTGTGTGTGTGTGTGTGTGTGTGTGTGTGTGTGTGTGTGTGTGTGTGTGTGTTCGTGTGTGTGTATATATATGTATACGTATATATTTATAGAGTAATTTGTATTGAAAATTATGGCCGGTCTACTTTGAAAGGAACACCATAAGCAATGCCAAGAGCGTGGCCAATGCGATCTCCCTGTGAGACGCAAAGGAATTGGCTCCAGCGGTGATAACGGGGAATTCCGGCGCGGTTCCATTCTCAAAGTACTGATAGTTCTTCATGTTGACCTTGGCCATAATAGTTCGGAAATTTGGCTCGGTGGTGTTGAGCAGGTCGACGAGGAACATGTGGAGACGGTTCGTGACGCACCAGAGTTGACCCTTGTTGTCGAACGCGAACGAATCGGGCCACTGCATCAGGTGGTGATCTCTCGAGATTATTCTCTGGCCGGTTACGAAGGACGGATTCTTGGTGTCCCACAGGGACACTGCGTCATCGGCCAGTAGACCGAAGTAGAGCACACCGGTGTTGGACATTATCATACCGTCGGTTTGCGACGGCTTCCTTCCAAGCACTCTCACGTATTCGCTAAAATTAGAGCGCAGAGCTTCATACTTAAGGGCCTTGGTGGGCACCGCGTAGATGTAAAAGGACGAGAGCGGACTGTAGTAAAGCGTTCGCTCGCCTTGGGCACTCGCAGGAGAGAGAGCTATCCCGTGGACGTGGAAGGCCGGGGTGACGCGTATCGGCCCGATCGAGAATTTTACAGCGTCGTTCGAGGCGTTCATCGAGTCGTGTTTCATCTTCCAGGAGGTGCCGTTCTGCAGAGAGAAGACGATTATGCCCGGGAAGTTTTCGTCCGCGTCGGTTATGTAAGCAATGCCGCCGTCCTCGTGGTCGATGACAATATCATTGAGATAGGCGGACTCCGGGTGAGCCACGTCCGATGGGAAGGCATAGCTCCGGAGCACGGCGCCGTTGTTCTCGAGGTCCAAAATCACCAGACGAGGTGGGCAGCTGGCCTTAGATTCGAGCGTCAAGGTCGCAGCTCTGCCGGTGTCGAGTACCCACATTCTGCCTTTTGGATCTATCTCCATGTTCTGGACGAACTGGAATGCCGCACAATCGCCGATGCGCTGCATGTCCCAATTGGGATAGGGATCGAGCTTGGGTGCCGTTTGGCCGTTTACGGCGCTCGACGAAGTTACCGCCAGGGTTACCGGCACGCCATTTCTCCATCTCGGTATAGTCAGGTACATTTTGTCCTTCCACAGCTTTATACCGGCTATGACGTTGTTCTTCTCAACGTAGGACTCGTCCTTGTCGGCTTTGATGTACGCTTCCTCGGATGGCCAACTGTAGTTTATGTAGTTCCACTGCAATTGTACGATGAAGGGCTCGTGGGCCAAGGTTAGAACGACCAGCGCTCCCAGCCATATCAATTGTTTCAACATCTTGGTCCACTTGCTTTTTTTTACTTTTTAATTCACAAGCACATTCAGTTTTATCGGTCCGCAATATTTCTTATTTATGTAAAAGAGATCAACTGACACCCTCAAATTTTAAGTTGAAGAAAAAGGCACGTTATTGACACTCGATAAATACCTTCCACTTAAATCAACGCGTACGTTTGATTTTTCTCTTTTGGATAAGCGAGTATAATAATAATAATAATAATAATAATAATAATAATAATAATAAACCAAAAGATAAAAACAAAGATTAAGCGGGAAAGGAAAGAGAAAGAAGAAGAAAATCGATAAAGAAAAAGAACACAGATAGAAATGGAGGAAAATGTAGGCAAGCTGCAAGTCTTCGCGAGCGCGCACTAACGGCTATTCTTAAACGTGCGGCTCCGACGAGCCAAGTGTTACTCAACTGCTCTCGCACGCTTCAGAAAAGTTACCAACGCCGGTCTTCTCTCTCTCTCTCTCTATATATCTCTTCCCTCGTACGCGCATTCGCCGCCGTGCGCGTGGTAGTAGTACATTCGCGCCGTGTGGGGGAGTAGGTAGAGAACTGTGTGTGCCTCGGAAACTTTTCTAGGCTGGCCTTTCTCGCCTATTTTTGCTGTTACCACTATCGTGGGATTGACGGATAGATGTAAGCCACGTTGCGATCGCAATTTGACTGAGGAACGACCGAACAAACTCGCATTCTCTCTGCTTCTTTCTTTCTCTCTTTTTCTTTAGCTTCTTCAACGTTACGATATTTTCCCCTCATGGGATAAAATCCCCTCTACGCGTCGGATAGTTTGTATCTCTAAGCGTGCGTGTACATGCGTAGCCCGCGCTGCGGATATACACGCACATATATAAAGTTGCTATATTGAATTCCCTCTCCCCTCTTTAATTCTCCGCTCTTTGCTTTTGTTATATTACACGTTCACATTATACATATATTGTGTATAAGTAATTTCTACTCCTGATTTCCCCCGTAATATATACGTGTACGTATGTATGGGTGTATACATATACACATAAATATGTACATGCAGGCTTGCTTTTGATAAGATGAATGGACGATCGGTGTATCTTTTTTCCCGAAGGGGAAAGTCCGATTATTTCCCCCCCCCCTCTCTCTCTCTCTCTCTCTCTCTCTCTCTTTATACGTCGTATGCATGAATTTGCTACTGGTTTTTTTAGTTCGACATGAATTAAAAGAATTTTTTTGGGTGTCTTATATTTATGAACTAAGAAGACTTAATATTTATGAACAAAGCGGGAAGAATTTAACTATTTTTATTGATATAAAATTTACATGTAAAGTTTATTGTCTTATTTTTTATCCATTTCATTCTTTATCGTATCGCTATAAAAATGAATACAATCGCAGTAATTCAATATTGAATTGAAAGACAAATTAATGTCACAAAGAAGGGCATGATCAAGTTTTATTGTCGATGCTCGCATAATTATTTATGGAAACAGATCTCTCGCTATAGATTTTGTCGTGCGGAATATATATTTAATTCCTTTCAGAGTCGTTAAAATTTAATATGTTGATGTTATTAAATAATGTTTATTATTATATAAATGAAAATTTTCAAGATTAATCGATTAATTCGATTGTTTGCGCAGTAAGCTGTGAGAAAATACAGCTAAGAGAGACTAAGACAGACTAAAAAATGCAAATAAAGACGACATGACGAGGCAAGTATTATTGGTGGTGGTAGTAGTAGTAGTAGTAGTTGTAGTAGTATATGGTTCAGTCGCGAGATGGTTGTCTCTTTAGTGCTGCCGCTGCCTTTTCATCTTACGCTTCTTCCTTTGAGTCGAAAGAGCAGCTCGCGACCTTGAAACCCGAATGGAAATGACGCGTTTTCTTGCTCTCTCTCTCTCTCTCTCTCTTTTTTTCTGTCTTCCTCCCTCCCTTCCTCTCTATCTCTCTCTGGATTTCTACCGCGCTTGGTACTTACGTAGATGATCAGCTGCTGCTCGTTCGTTACGACACGCCAAATAATTTTAATGTTTTTTTTTTTTTTTTGTTTTTTTTTTAATTTAACGTAATAACATCTTAAGAGCGCAATGTAATTATGCGGTATTATTTTCATGTTGGGCACACGAGCGATTTCTCATGTTTGCGTTGTCTGCAATTAACATGTTTTGGTGTTGAAGAGAATGGAAGCATCTTTTTTATAATTTAATGATGAATGCTTCAAAGTGTCGAGACGATATTTTTTACGCATTTTTCATTACGATGCTTTGAATTTATATCATTGAACAAATGTAAACTTAAAGACTCTCTACTTATATTAGAGAAAATTTTAACATTTCTCGATAATATTTTGATTAAAATGTTAGAGTACATTTAGAGATAAATTTTTTATCGCGCTATTGAATAATTCTTTAATAAATTGATGTTAAATCTATATTTCTTATGTGACAGCTGCGCATGCATATTGTTTTATTTCACATATTCGCGGCCTGTATATGTACATAACTTTTGATTTATTCTAGAATATTCGAAGCACACGGGTATACAATTTCTTACCGTTTTGAATTTTCATTTTTCTATTTCGTAGACAAGAAAATTGTTTCCGATATAAATATCTCTTTAATATTTATGAAAAATTATTGTTATTTGAAAGATTTAATTTTTTTAAGATGAAACAATTAATGAACCATTAAATAATGTTAGAGGTTTTAAAACTTTATCGTAAATAAATCATATGTGCGTGTGTATTTCAATTTATAAATATTTATATACATTTAATAGTAATCGAGTTTATGACTAATATTTTTTACATAATTCAAGATGTCCTTGTAACTATTAGATGAATATTTTTTACGAAAAATAAGGAAAAAAATAATTTTACGAGGACGTAACTAATTAATTAACTATTTGTTTCCAGTTAAATATTCGCCGGCATAAAGTTGCTCAAACATTCCACATACGCTGTATTTTTTACTCTAATAAACTTTTTCTTATATATATATATATATATATATATATATATCCGTCGCTCATGAAAGATACGCAATTAAACCGGACGCGCTCTCGTAGCACGTATAGTATGCAAGCAAAAAAAAAAAAAAAAAAGAGGTAGCAAAGTATTTTCCATCTTAAATTTTCCAGCTTGGAAGTAAAACGTACATAATTTATCGATCTCGAATTTTCCGAAAACTCGATGAAAAATAAAACTTTATCGAGCGCAAGCAGCTCTCAAATAAAAAAAAGTGTCAAGGATAATGTCCGCGCACGTAATTTGAGAAGCAAAGAGGACACTTGCACTTGGAAAAAAACGGCAGTTAAAGCGCGCTATGTGCGCATTATTTATTCTTCTTTCTTTCTTTGCAAATTACAAGTCGACTTGCGCAACTTGGCGATTCACAAGAATAAAAGAGGAAGATCGTGTGAATATCGTTTCTATCAAGATAATAACCGTTGATTTTGTCATTTCACCTCATCATTACGTAAGAGTGGACGAGCTGTTTGTCTCATTTGCATATATAGTACAGTAGCTGTTTATAATAAAATCATTTTCTCGCACAAATTGATATGCCATTAAATGATACTTGGTCGAGAGTAACATCTTATACGAAAATGCGATGTTAGCGATGTATGTAAACAAAGCAAGGTCGAATTTGCTGTTTGCATATTTATACGTGCGATAAGAAAACAAAAACATGTGCATACGTATATCAGAAAAAAAGTTAGTTAGTTTCTGCATTTTCTACATAAGTATATACATATACGGGTATGAATGTCAAGAAAAAAAATTGTAACGCCGCATCGGGAAAAAGAAAATTTAACGATTCACCGATGCGCTCATTATCGTTATTATTCGACGATATACAACGCCCTTAAAAATTATCAGTTGTGGATGTATACGAAGTAAATCGTTACGTAATTTACAGCCTCGCCCATGCGTATAATTTTTATGCGTACATATTTTTCGTCCTCGTCCTCGTCTGCTTGCCAACCGCTGCTGGGAATATTTCTTCATCTTTCTTTGGATAAGCGACTATAGTCGCGTGTGAGTCGCGTTTGAATAGCAAGTATCTTTCGTCGTTGCTTGAATTAAAGTCAGGAATTCGCTTATAAATACAGACGATGGTAATATATTCCAGAAGAAAAATAGAGAGAGAGAGAGAGAGAGAGAGAGAGAGAGAATTAAGCGCAAGTTTTGCTTTTCGTTTATTATTATAATTTTAAATGTTTCGTTTCATTTTGTTTTTGTGATTGTAAATAAGTAAAATTTTTGACAACTTTATTTTACGTAACGATACACGCAGATTATTTTATATGCTTTTATTATATTTATTTATTTAATTTTTAAAGGCAGATTATAAATAGATCGGTGCTAAATAAAATCCCCGCGTATTTTTTATTTTGGTTTCTAAACTTTAATTCATTTTGCATTGTATGCAAAATGCTCTCACATGTATTTAATTACTGTTAGAGCTGTTACGTTCTATCTATTGCTTATGCAAAAATCGATGATTAGTTATTTTCTTCTTGATTACGATCGCCGATAGTTGACATCAAGAACGAAAAAAAAAAAAAAAAAACTTTAGACGCACTTTTCATTTTTCTTCTATGGATAAAAATAATTTTTAAAATAAAAAAAAATATACATGTTTGTATAACTGATAAAAATATCAAGCTTAGCAGTCATTTAGCACGTTAGGAAATCCAAAAGGTCGGCAATTTTCATTTCTACCGTCTACGTGAACGAGAGTAATTGTTGTGACCCTGGCTGTTATTTATGATCGCGCAAGTCTCGCTCTTTTTGACAAATCGACGCTAATTCACGCTGTAAGTTTTTTTCATTTAAAACATTAACACTTTTATTTTTGCCTTTGTTTTTTATATTTTTATATATATATATATATAATCACCGATTGCTAACTTTTATTTAGTTATAATCAATTTTAAATTCGATGGTTGAGATGACAAGTTTAGATTATAAAAATCCAGAATGTCTTTTAAGAACTAACATTCATTATCGACATTTATTTATGTTTTTACATAATTTTAGCGAGGCAATGAAAGTACATTCATTGTTTGTATAATAAATAAAATGAATGATTAAAATCTGCAATTCATTTTTATAACCAATCGGTCTTTATATGGATTATTCATAATTATTAATCAAAACAAATAAACATTTAATCGTATCTTTCAATGAACCAAAAAAAAATATATAAATAAATAAAAAGATAAAATGCAATCTCGATTGAGCATCATTTCACCTTGCGGTAATATAAATTCAAGGATGCGCTATTAGTATTAGAAGCACTATCACATAGACAAAGAAAAAGAAATGAAAAGCTCGTGGCATTCCTACACGTCTCCTATTCTCCGCTCACGTGCTAACTCCCGAGAGTCCATGAA
Source organism: Chalcis sispes (assembly GCA_949987625.1). Classification (NCBI taxonomy): domain Eukaryota; kingdom Metazoa; phylum Arthropoda; class Insecta; order Hymenoptera; family Chalcididae; genus Chalcis; species Chalcis sispes. The sequence goes on from OX465096.1 coordinate 75,548,619, forward strand.
ATATTAATTAATCGACGCGACTCTGGGTTATCTTCTTATATACATGAATTACCAGGAGCGAACGGCTTTCCGACGGAAATTTTCTCCTTTAATGTGTTAAGAGGAAGAGGTTTATATTTTTGCAATTTCGTTAAATTATCTTCCCTTTTCTCTTTGTCTCTCTTTTATTTTGAACACGCGCCTAGAGCTCGGATAATATATATGTAGACGATATTTTTATTCAATTTTTGAATAAATTAATGAACGCGTTCAGAGTTTTAATTTATTTGGTTAATTTTTTAAAAATTTTCGTAAGTAATATGAAAATGTAAATTCAAGTTTGTACTTGAGATTTGCTATAAAAGGACCTTCTTCTTTTTTATTTAAATCCTTGAATTAACATACATGACTTTAAGCGAAAATTCTGGCAAATGATCAATATAAAAAATTCAGTGAAATTGCTTCTTCCTACCATACACATACATGTGCACTCGCGCTCACACAATTTTTTCTTAAAGTTATCGACGTTATTATACTATATTTATATGGGCACTAAAATCGAGCCCAAAACAATAAGTAGGAGGCCGAGATATGCTTAAAATATTGCAGTTGGATAGACTCGATTAGTATGTTATTTTTCAGCCTACTAACCCGTACGGCGACTCTTACCTACGGAGCATCGTCAGCGTGTAAATGGTTTCCATACGCGCAAGCGCCTTCTCGATCGTATTAACATTTTTCTATACGTCCTCCTAGGCTGTATGTCATTCTATACGTCCTTCTAGGCTGTATACGTGCCAGGAGAAAAAAAAGTTAACAGCGCCACTGCTATGTATTTGTCGCTTCATATAGCCTAGCATGTGAGTCTTCATCGAAACTTATATTTTTGAAACGCGTAATAAGACTTATGTATGTTGAGCGAAGGAGAGAGAACGAGATAGCGATAAGAGCGCGCGCACCATTGCTCCCACGTGACCACCCTATCTCTGTCTCGCTCTCTCCTTCGCTCAGTATGTACATTCAAGCGACCACGGGGCTCTGCTTTTCTTTGGTTTTCTTTCAGTATAGTGTATCGTGTGTCGGTAATATTCGTTCTTAATATGTGAGAAGAAGAATAAAAATGGACAATTTATTAAATAATGAAAATAAGACGAGTGATAGTGACAGTGATGAAGAATGCAAACGTGAATTAAATAAACTAATAGAAAAAGCAAAATCTAATATAATCCCGCAAAATTAAAAAATTTAATAATAAGTGATTTTAAAGTGATAATTTTTTAGTTTATAATTTTGTTTGTGATTTAGATAAATGATTTAAAAGTTTTTTGTGTGAAGAAATTAAATTTAAAATATTTAAAAAAGTTACTGTTTTTTCATGTTAAATAAGAGACTAAAATTCATTGATTATACAAAAAATGTGTTAAACAAATATAGTATTGTTATGATAAAAATAACATAAGAAAGTATTTATATTAATTATAATAGTATTAATATTATTAATAAGCCTTCAAATCTTATAAAAAAAACTTTTGTTAAAAATATTATTCTGTATAAATATTTAATAAATATACTCAAGAAATTTATATTTTTTAATAAATAATAATTGTTCAAGAATTAATTTTATTTTTAAATATTAATCCATTTACTATTTTTTTTAATTTCATAATTTATATTTATATTTACATTATGTTGTCTGTCACTTTTTGACACACATGTGCATGTACGCGTGTGTGTACAAAATGCGCATGCGTTAGCAGACGATATCTGTAGTTTACGAACTGTCAGTATGGGTTCGAAATTGCATTTAATTGATATGCAACAAAATAAAATTAATTATTCTGTTAACTAAGTAAGAGTCTTCGTACGGGTTACAAGGCTGAAAAATTTTTTAAGCACCATGAGTGAACCTCGCGTCATTAAAGCTTTCGGCTCATATTTTGTGGATGGATAGAGGCGCCTTAGTCGCTCGCTGCGCTCGCGACTGCGGCCCTACTATCCATCCACAACATATTTTGCCTCAAGCTGTAATGACGCGAGGCTCGCACAAGGTACATAAATAACTAATATGACGGTTCATTAAACAATGCCTTGTTAATAAATATCTCGTTAATTAAGAGCTATAATTATCGGCGCGGAACGCGCGTGACGATGTATACACCGACGGCATAATAACGCGAGTGGTATAAAATTATTATGCAGACGAAATGCGCGTACTTTACCTTATGTGCAAAGTGAAACTTTGAAGAAATTTATTTTATACGTTTTTCATCGTAATAATAATAATAATAATAATAATAATAATAATAATAATAATAATAATAATAATAATAATAATAATAATAATAATCATAATAGTAGTAGTAGTAGTAGTAGTAGAGTAGACAGTATCTCTACGCGGATAAGTCGGTGGCGGGTGATCGAAGACTTTACGGTCAGCGATCACCAATACATCATCTTTGAAGTGTTGAGTAATACCTCGACGTTACGAAACGTACCAAGGGGGGGTCTGCAACAAAAAAGGTTCAACCTCGCGAAACATAACCATGACCGTTTTAGGGAGGCGCTGTTGGAAGCAATAGCGCCATCCGAGACCGTTACAGAAGACCTTACGGAAGGCACGGTCACGTGGACTGACTGGATAGTATAGGAAACCATGATACTGATAACGCGACTATGCGAGGTCTCGATACCTCGCAAACGAAATGTACCAGACAAAAGAGCTATGTACTGGTGATCAGACGAAAGCAGTCTCATCCGGAGGGACTGTATCGCGTGCCGTAGACGATTATATCGCACGCGTAAAAGAGGATATCCTAATGTCGATGAATTATCGGTCGCGTATAAGACGGCACGGAAGCGACTGACGTACGAAGGACAGTAAGAAACGGTATTGGCGGAGACTGCGAAGAGGTGGACAGAGACCCCTGAGGACTGGGTTACAAAATCGTAACCCAGAAACTGGGTAGTTTCGGTCCACCCGAGCGCAAAGACAAAGCCACCATGGACGCGATAGTGGGTGGTCTCTTCCCGACCCATTCAGTGACGGAGGAGCCCTCGGACTATCGCGACCTAGCTGTCCCGGAATTTAGCAAGGTGGAGCTACTCCAAGCTACGTCTGCGCTGAAATCCGGGAAAGCGCCTGGACCCGACTGTATCCCGGGGGAGATTCTCCGGCAGATCTCCATTGTACGTCCGAGACTACTCTTGGACATGTATAACGCAAGCCTACGGACCGGGAGGTTTGCAGCGCGATGGAAGACGGCTCGATTGGTCCTCTTGTATAAAGGTAAAGGAGAACTCGAGACACCGTCGTCCTATAGGCCCCTGAGTCTTCTCGACAGAGCGGGCAAACTTTACGAGGCGTTGTTAAAACCAAGGATAACGAGCGCGATAACAGCCGCCGGCTGACCAATAATCAACATGGCTTTCGGAAGGGCCATTCAACGATAGGCGCGATAAGGGGAGTGACCGAAACTTTCCTACGGACAAGGCGGTTCTGCTACGGCGCGAGACCACTAGTACTGCTTGCGACCTTAGATGTAAAGAACGCCTTTAATGCCGCTAGGTAGGGGAGATATCCTGGATGCTCTGCGGGCTTTTAGAGTACCCCCCTACCTGCTGCTGGTGGCGAGAGATTATTTAAAGGATCGACGAATTACGTACGAGACCACGAAAAAGTTAGTTTAGTAGGCCGATCACTGCGGGTGTCGTGCAGGGATCACTACTAGGACCTGACTTCTGGAACGCGGTTTACGACGGCCTGCTGAGGTTGGAAATGCCAGAGAACGCCTTACTTATCGCCTACGCCGACGACGTGGCGGTAGTGATCGTTCAGCGCAATCTAGAATTGGCACAGCTGACGTTAAACCGGATCATGTTACGGGTAGACGGGTGACGGACTGACATTAGCACTGACAAAAACCGAACTGATCCTCCTCACCGAAAGGAGGATACAAACCGTCATACCGATGACGGTGGGGTTGGTGCAGACACAGACCAAAGGAAAGGTGAAATATCTGGGGGTAACTCTGGATACGAAGCTGACCATTTGGCCGCATATACAGGAGACGGCACATAGGGCGGCGACGCGGGTCTCCGCGCTCTCCCTCCTCATGGCGAACACGTATGGACCGAGACCGGAGAAAAGACGGTTGCTTATGGCCACCACCCACTCGATCTTATTATACGTGGCGGAAGTCTGGGTCGACGCGCTCGAGGTGAAGAAATACCGCAAGCGACTGACAAACGTACAAAGACAAGGGGCTTTACGAATCGCGTGTGCGTACAGGACAGTCTCAGCGGAAGCCGTCCTGGTGGTAGCGGGCGTAATACCAATTGACCTGCTCGCTAGGGAATGGAGACGGACATACGAACGAAGTGCTGACGTAGGGAGGACAAACGCGGCAGTTGAGGAACGTGACAGGACAATGCGCGAATGGAGAGACCGTTGGTTAACGGACGCCACTGCTACGTGGACGAGACGCTTGATAAGCTGCCAGGTATCGTGGACCGGACGAGGGTTTGGGAAGGTTAATTTTTACCTAACGCAATTTTTGACGGGACACAGTTACTTTAGACAATATTTAACTTGGTGTAACCGGGTTAGATCGCCGGAATGTAAATACTGCGGGTACGAGCGCGACGACGCCGAGCACACGTTTTATGTGTGCCGACGATGGACCACAGACAGACTGTCACTTGGCAACATCACGCCAACGGGCAGCATCACGCCCGAAAATACAGTGGTGAGGATGCTGCATGACGAGGACAGTTGGACGGCGATAGCTACCTTCGTCAAGACTGTCCTGAGGGGTAAAAAGGCGGACGGGTGCCTGGAATAGTTGGTGGTGCGTAGCATGAGTCAGTGAGAGAATGCGAATGAAAGGATTGTATGAAAGGAATACTAGACGGAGACAGGTTACAACGTAACACGAAACAGACTGACGAATAGACAGAACCTGCAGCGGCGAAGCAATACGAAAGTAGATCCATGCTGCAGGTTGGACAGAAGGTGGATATTCCATCCGCGCATTATATGTCTACAGTTTTCCAACAGACATATGCTGGCGTATGGCGGATTAGACGGTCTCCGGGGTTTCCAATGCCCTCGCCACGGATGTACTCGAGCTATCAAGTCCATCCAAGGCCAGAGCTGATGCGACTACGGAACCCGTCACACCGGTGGGTCCCCCGGCATCTACAGATAGACAAAGGGGTCCTTACTGATGGTCTGATTTAGGCAGATTCTCCGTTTTTTCACCACTGAGAAAAAAAAAAATAATAACGATAATAATCAATAATAATAAATAATGATTATTATTATTATTATTAAATGAGCCTAACAAATTGTAATTAAATAAATGTTTGTCGATATGAAGTTTAAGTCTACTGCTTGCTGTAGGCTTATTTAAATAAATGATTATAAACAAGTTATCAACGGCTACCTGTACATAATTAAATTATTGAAGATCGATTATTTTATAAATGAATTCATGAAGACAGCAGTAGATTATTAGGATATGTTAATATCTTTGTTAGATTTTACTTTATCGTTTAACTTTATTACAGCAACGTACATCATCATTAATCAAAATATAGTATCGAACACCGCAACATAATTCATTACACGCCATAACCAATAAAAAAAAAATTTAACAACTGAACAATAGCAAACAATTAAAGCAGAAAAGGCGTTAAACAATCCGCAACTAATATCGGAGCGTAAAACTTAAACGGGTTAATTAATGGTTCAAGCCGAGCTCGAAAAACAATGACACATAACTGCAGTCTCATACTTGGCTCTTTTTTTTTCTATTCCGCACTTTGACTTTGACAGTCCCGTCAAAAAAAGGACGCTCGTGGCCGATCAGCTTCTTGTGTACCTAATTGTTTTCCTGTGTACACTAAATTGCAATAAGGAAGGATTTAAGTGGCAATGCTGCGTAAAATAAGATAGGTAATAAATTAAGCTTTTTTAATTACGCTTTTTCTTCCTTGTTATTTTTCTTTCTAGTATCATTGAATATAATTTTAACTGATTTTTAATTGATCTTTTTGTCTCTTATTTTCCTTTTAATTATAAACAAGACCCATAAAATAAAAAAATAAAAAAAAAAAAAACGAATAATCATAAACTTATCAATATTTTTAAACTCTAATCGCAATTTGTCAATAAATTAAAATTAAAGTTATATTTTATTGTTTTCTTATACACGTTAATTTTTATTTTTTTCACAGCTGTCTATAAAATACGAGCCTAACGAAAATACAAATCTGGCGTTTTTAAAAAAAAGGCGATGAATAAAAAAAGCATCGTATATTGATTCCAGATACGAACGTTCGTCTGATACAAAAAAATGACTAAAAATGCGCTGAATCACCGGCGACGGACCATCGCAATCGTGCCATTTTCATATATCTCAATGGAACTATCTATGTGCGTGCGTGTGTGTGTGTGGAAATGTACTTTTAACGGTCTCCAAGCTGTTATCGACTTTTGTTCTTTTCTCTCGGTTCCATTCTTTCTTTTTTCTTTGTGTATGTGTGCGTGTATGCGTGCGCGAGTGCGTGCATTCGTTGCGGTTTATTATTCGGTGCGACAGTTAAAATCCCAACGACAAACACTATTCACCCTTCCCCTATATGCTTTTTATATTTGCAGAGCTCGCGTTGTTAATTTTTGGAGAGTTGAAAAGAATTAAATTCAATTGAGCGCGTGATGCGTTTTGGAAATCAATCGACGATTTGATGACATTGAGGAGGCTCAAAAGAGCGAATGAGTGGGAGAGAGAAAGAGAGAGAGAGTGGGGGGAGAAAGGGAGAAAGAGAGGGAGGGGGGAGATGGAGAGGGAGAGGGAGAGAAAATTGGAACGATGCGTTTTGTTTATATTTACGTTTAAAACGTTATTTCAATTATATATAAAAAAAGTGTTTGGCACAGGATTTAACTCTGTTTAGTATATTAAAAAATCTCGTCCATCGTCAATGCAGCAGGAGAAGCAGCGAATTCAATGGAGAAAGGCGTAAACGAGAAAGAAATTGGAAGGCTGTGACGGAATTAACCAGATTTTATGCACTCAAACTTGGTGGATGAACTTTTATATCTACTCGTTTCCCCTGTAATATATAGACCGAGCGGCTGTACGTCAAACAAACGGGACTCGTTTTTCTCCTCTCCGAGCAAGTTGATTAAAAGTACCTCAAGCTCATATCTCATCCCGAAATTTTTTTCTCTCTTTTTTTTAATCGAGATTATGTGCGAGTAAAAAATTGACTGTTTTTATTTTATGGAAAATTTTCATTTGTCGTTAAAATTTATTTGCTAGCGATCTATCTCAATAAAAAAAGGTTTTTTATATTCGATCACGTACGGAAACAATAATTTACTGTAAACTTTATAAATTTATATAATAATTGCTTTTGTAAATGGGCATTAGCCTGTCAAATAAATAAATAAATAAATAAATAAATTTACTACTTAAGAAAATGAAATTTTATCAGCGCACATTTTTAGTACATTATTATTATACAGGGTGTCACAAAAGTCCCGGAACGGCTGTATATTTCCTAAGGTGGGCTATTTCGGAAAATGGTCAAGGTCAATCCTTAAATAACTCTCAATGAGGAATTTAATGGTAACCTCTATTTTGACCTTGACGATGTCCTTCAAAGTTATTTCAAGGTCAGGTCATGTTTTTTAAATGAGAACTCTCTTTTTTGACATTGGCAATCGAAAGAGCGGGAAATTTTACGTTTAAATATATACTTAGGTCATAAGAACACGTTGACTTTGAAGGTCAGCCAAGGCTATTTAAACATGAACAAGGTCTGGTTATCTTTTGGCATAGGAACTTTCCAAATTTATTTTAAACCGATGTATTAAAATTAGTAATGTTTATGAAGTGTTGATTGCAGGCGTGAGCTTGACGATGTCCTTCGAATTCCTTCAAGGTTATTTCAAGCTCTACTCATTTTTGAATAAAAATTTCCTTTTTTGTTCATGTTTAAATGGCCTTGGCTGACCTTCAAGGTCAAGGTGTTCCTATGACCTAAGTACATATTTGAACGTAAAATTTCCCGCTCTTTCGATTGCCAATGTTAAAAGAGGGAATTTTTAATTTAAAAAACATGACCTGACCTTGAAATAACCTTGAAGGGCATCGTCAAGGTCAAAATAGAGGTTACCATTGAATTTCTCGTTGAGAGTTACTTAAGGATTGACCTTAACCATTTTCCGAAATAGCCCACTTTAGAAAATATACAGCCGTTCCGGGACTTTTGTGACACCCTGTATAGCTTGGGTTACATTAAATTTTCCAACTTTTAATTGGAAAAACATTAAAAGCGTAATCGTTCAATCTTTATAAAATTATTTCTTAAGATAACTATTTTTTTATTGTTTAACAACGCTGCTAACTCGATAAATTTTAGATAGACTAGCTCGATGGTCGGATCGATTATTGGTAGCAAACCAAGTCAATTTTTGGATAATCGCATTTTATACAATTGTGTGTTTATTTACTATTCAGATCGATGTAGTCGATAAAAGAAAACTCGACAAAAATTTCGAATTTTTTGCGTTCTATGGCTCTCTAAGAATTTGTCCATATTATTGTATAAAACATGTGTTAATATTTATTTCAAGTTTCTCGAATCGTTTATCACATCTATATTTTTATTTTACTCTGAAAGAAAATTAAATTAAATTTTTAAACTACTACAGTACAATAATTTCAAAAGGAATTTTGTTTAAAATTATATTGAAAAAATAGGCGGTGATTAGTATTCATCCGTTGCGCGTATACGTTCAGCGATTAAAAGTGAAATATTACGAAAGTAAAGTTAAAAGTACAAACCAACATTTTCTGGCGTGAGTAAAGCCGCTAATACGTACACATATGAAGCCATAAAGTGTTAATGTATTTTTTTTTTTGCATAATAACGTATGCGACGTTAATCAAGAAGGCAGGTAAAGAACAGAATGAAATATAAATGAATAAAGAGCTAAGGTAAACATAGCTCCTTCCATTAATTTATCAATTGATTACATTTATTTTCTCTTTTCTAAGACAATATTAGAGCAGTAATAACAATTCGATGCGATGTTTATCGATCGAATAATAAACCGATTATCCACTCTATAATAACCAAAAAACCTGCGAGTAAATTAAATTATGCAAGTAGACAAATATTTAGCATCTTTCATCGCTGTTAGAAATAAGTAAATTGTTAACAAGCATGACGCGTTAAAAGCTTATCATATAAATATATTCTTTTTTTTTGAAGGCAGTGTTACACGTGTACAAATCTACAAGATAACGTGCACCATTCGTATACTGATCTTCAACATACTACTAACATGTGTTGTGTGCTTATATATATATATATATATATATATATATATATATATATATATATAAGCTTGTATTACGTATCGGAGAGAGGAAAAAAAAAATTCATAAATCTTTGAGAATTATTATCGAGCTTCTCCATTTCTTTTTTCTTTTACGTTGCGAATTCGAAACATTAGCTTGCGAATGTGTATTAATTTCTTACGCGCTGAGCTTTTTAAAATTGCACCTAAATATTGGCTAATCAGAGTCATGCGATTAAATTATATTTTTCTATAATTATTCTTTATCTAGTGTATACTTATGTAAAATAAATTATCAATCAACGCCGTACAACGACACTCTTTCTTATCCATTGCGTTAAATTTCTTGGAACGAAAGGTCAATCAAGACGTCGGTGTATAAACTCGAACGAAAGCCAGCTCATATGAAGTCCGTCCATCGCATCGAGGGCCACTTGAAAACTTCTCCTTCTCTATACGTCGTTCGTGACTTGTTCAAAGACTTGAGGAATTCTATCACGGCGAATTGATTTACGAATTTATGAAGTATATATTAGTTATTTATGTACCTTGTGCGAGCCTCGCGTCATTACAGCTTGAGGCAAAATATGTTGTGGATGGATAGTAGGGCCGCAGTCGCGAGCGCAGCGAGCGACTAAGGCGCCTCTATCCATCCACAAAATATGAGCCGAAAGCTTTAATGACGCGAGGTTCACTCATGGTGCTTAAAAAATTTTTCAGCCTTGTAACCCGTACGAAGACTCTTACTTAGTTAACAGAATAATTAATTTTATTTTGTTGCATATCAATTAAATGCAATTTCGAACCCATATTGACAGTTCGTAAACTACAGATATCGTCTGCTAACGCATGCGCATTTTGTACACACACGCGTACATGTACATGTAGTAGTGTCAAAAAGTGACAGACAACATAATGTTAATATAAATATAAATTATGAAATTAAAAAAAATAGTAAATGGATTCATATTTAAAAACAAAATTAATTTTTGAACAATTATTATTTATTAAAAAATATAAATTTCTTGAGTATATTTATTAAATATTTATACAAAATAACATTTTTAACAAAAGTTTTTTTTATAAGATTTGAAGGCTTATAAATAATATTAATACTATTATAATTAATATAAATACTTTCTTATGTTATTTTTATCATAACAATACTATATTTGTTTAACACATTTTTTGTATAATCAATGAATTTTAGTCTCTTATTTAACATGAAAAAACAGTAACTTTTTTAAATATTTTAAATTTAATTTCTTCACACAAAAAACTTTTAAATCATTTATCTAAATCACAAACAAAATTATAAACTAAAAAATTATCACTTTAAAATCACTTATTATTAAATTTTTTAATTTTGCGGGATTATATTAGATTTTGCTTTTTCTATTAGTTTATTTAATTCACGTTTGCATTCTTCATCACTGTCACTATCACTCGTTTTTTTTTTTTATTATTTAATAAATTGTCCATTTTTATTCTTCTTCTCACATATTAAGAACGAATATTACCGACACAACGATACACTATACTGAAAGAAAACAAAAGAAAAGCAGAGCCCCGTGGTCGCTTGAATGTACATACTGAGCGAAGGAGAGAGCGAGACAGAGATAGGGTGGTCACGTGGGAGCAATGGTGCGCGCGCTCTTATCGCTATCTCGTTCTCTCTCCTATGCTCAACATACATAAGTCTTATTACGCGTTTCGAAAATATAAGTTTCGATGAAGACTCACATGCTAGGCTATATGAAGCGACAAATACATAGCAGTGGCGCTGTTAACTTTTTTTTCTCCTGGCACGTATACAGCCTAGAAGGACGTATAGAATGACATACAGCCTAGGAGGACGTATAAAAAAATGTTAATACGATCGAGAAGGCGCTTGCGCGTATGGAAACCATTTACACGCTGACGATGCTCCGTAGGTAAGAGTCGCCGTACGGGTTAGTAGGCTGAAAATATATATCCACACCGTACCAATTTTCCGTGAGTTAGATACTTTCGTTGTTGGACGGTAGACGAGAACATTTATCCTCCCAATTTTTCGTTGACGTATTTAATGCTAATGAGAATTTTTATTCAATCGTTTTTTCGTGCGATGCGGAACAATCACAATTATGCATTTAAAAATATTTTTGTTTACGATTTTTATTTATTCTTATACTCGAATTGTAAGACATTTTGATGTATAAAGGCTGCATCGCAATGAATACCTTGAACTCTTTGTAGATATAGAGCGAAACGTTGTAAATTCATAAAGCATAAATTTATGTATGATTGCATGTTATCTTAAGGTCTTTTTTTTCTTTAATCTGTCGTTTATTACGGGTCAAGTATAAGCGTTTCAAAAATCCTGCTCTTATGTACAGTCTGTCAAGTAAGAGCGTGGTCGACTTCATCGACAGGTAATGAAAGATTTTGCTCTAATTCCTTCGCGAGCCGATAGAGGAAAGCTGTGTCCTTGATTCATTGTCAACAAAGATTTAGTTGTCGTTGATCTTTTGAAAGAAAATCACGTTAAACGTCATGAGTGCTAAGTACCCGTCGCGCTACGAGGCTGTGTTCCTTTGCATCCACCCGAAAGGTCCCAAAATGTCGCAATCAGCGGCTGCTAAATATATGAGAAAGTCGAAGGCATTTGTACAGAAGTAGATACAGCGATATAAAGTGGCTAAAAACGTCGATGATTTACCAGAACGTGGCTCGATAGGAAAAGTGAACAAAAAAGATGAAAAAAGAATAGTGAATCTGTTTTCGCGGAATCCTGCTTTAACACTGCGGCAAGGACAAGCAAAATTAATGGCAAAAGGTTTAGATATATCCTACGAAACTATCCGAACCCATCTTCGTACTCATCATCTGAAATGGCGCAACACAATGAAGAAGCCTCTGTTGACTGAAAAACATGTGACAAAGCGACTCGCTTGGGCGCATGAGAATATTGATAGAGATTTTGAAAATGTCATTTTTACTGATGAATGTTCTATATGGGCACGTTCTGTCCTCACGCGAGCCTGGTCAACTTCCACCAATAGGCTTGTTCAGCGGACCGTAAAACATGGAATAAAGGTGCATCTTTGGGGCTGCTTTTCAAAGCAGGGATTCGGCACTTTGCACCTCTTTACTGACAACCTAAATGCCGAGAAAATGATAAAAATCTACAAAAAGGCTTTACTGCCATCTGCCAAACGATGGTTCATCACAAAAAATAAAGATTGGATTCTGCAGGAGGACAACGATCCTAAACACCACAGCAAGCTCTGTACTCAGTGGAAGACTCAATCTGGCATCGTTACATTGGATTGGCCGTCGCAGTCGCCCGATGCAAACCCTATTGAAAATGTGTGGGCATATATTAAACGGAAGCTTCGTGGAAGACGCACATACACTTTGAAGCAGTTGTCTTACGAAATTCGTCGGATCTGGAGATCCTTGCCACTAGAATACGCCGTCTAATTAGTAGAAAGCATGCCTCGGAGATGCCAGGCAATTATCGACGCCGGTGGTGACTGGACACATTATTGACCAAATTGCATCATTTTTTGTAATGTGTACAATGTATATATAAATATGAAAGTTTCATCAAATAAATTTTTTTATAAATTAACACGACCACGCTCTTACTTGACAGACTGTATAAAGACAAGAGTAGATAACTTTTTTCTTATTTTGATACAGCTTTGTTGGCCATGGTCTTACTCTTAAATTGCCAATCGAAAATATTTTTGCCTGACATAAAAGCGAAAAAAAAACAAATTTTATCGCTTAGCATATACGACACCATTTCATAATAAGGATAAACATTTTTTATTCGCAAGTAACTCGCAAACATTTTGGAGAAAGAGACGAAAAATAAAACTATATTTTCCATTTTATGCATATGCATACTTTTATGCAATTGTGTATACATATATGTTAAGGGACGGGCGGCTAAGGCGAAGAGGTCGGACAATAAAACTATCCGTCTAGTTTATCGTGTAATGGTTGAAAAAAAACTAACATGGAATATTCGAAAGGCCTGACCTATCCAGGTACAAAAATTCCGTTTTTTGCACAAAAAAAAATTCGGTTTTCAAGATAATTATAACATCCATTTTTTCTTAAACGTTTATCATTTATATATTTTGATACTTTCATCAGTTTCTGTATGGGTTTAGATTATTATTACTAAAAATGTTTCTATCATTACTATATTACTATAGTATACGCGTAATTATGCAAACGATTATTTTGTTTACGAATTTATGGGTGGGCAAAATGAATAGTTAAAAAGTCTTTTAATAACAAATAATTTTGTACTTTGCCGCAGTCGAGTAAGAAGAATGATATCACGTACCCTTGGACCATCTAAATAATCCGTAACTAAGTAAAAAAATTCATAAATAAAATGATCATTACTACTTTTGTACTACATTTAAAAAGAAATATGAGAATTCACTTACAATAGAAATGGATCAAATGCGACACATGCTAAGAATGGACCCACGAAGTATAATCCTTTAACATGGATTTATAAAATCCTATTTCGATGACGATTTTTTTGATTATTTGATGATTTATAGGTAGTATTCTTTTTGCCCATCTATAGGTCGACAAAACGGATAATGATAAGATTAAAAAAAAAAAAAAATACAAATTTATATGAAAAGTTTTATTTTAGAGCTAAATAATTTATTCTTACATATATCTTTAGTGTGTGTAAAATTCTGTTTATTCATTTGAACGTCGTCAACGAATCTCTCACTGCAATCAAGTGTATATGTATAGAAGGCAGAAAAATACGCCCTCTTTTTTCCACACACACACACACTCATGCGCGCGCGCATGCACATGCATATATACGCGCGCGTCCACCTGTGCGCTTTTTACATTTAGATATACAATAAGCGTATATATATATTTTCAGCCTACTAACCCGTACGGCGACTCTTACCTACGGAGCATCGTCAGCGTGTAAATGGTTTCCATACGCGCAAGCGCCTTCTCGATCGTATTAACATTTTTTTATACGTCCTCCTAGGCTGTATGTCATTCTATACGTCCTTCTAGGCTGTATACGTGCCAGGAGAAAAAAAAGTTAACAGCGCCACTGCTATGTATTTGTCGCTTCATATAGCCTAGCATGTGAGTCTTCATCGAAACTTATATTTTCGAAACGCGTAATAAGACTTATGTATGTTGAGCGAAGGAGAGAGAACGAGATAGCGATAAGAGCGCGCGCACCATTGCTCCCACGTGACCACCCTATCTCTGTCTCGCTCTCTCCTTCGCTCAGTATGTACATTCAAGCGACCACGGGGCTCTGCTTTTCTTTTGTTTTCTTTCAGTATAGTGTATCGTTGTGTCGGTAATATTCGTTCTTAATATGTGAGAAGAAGAATAAAAATGGACAATTTATTAAATAATAAAAAAAAAAAACGAGTGATAGTGACAGTGATGAAGAATGCAAACGTGAATTAAATAAACTAATAGAAAAAGCAAAGTCTAATATAATCCCGCAAAATTAAAAAATTTAATAATAAGTGATTTTAAAGTGATAATTTTTTAGTTTATAATTTTGTTTGTGATTTAGATAAATGATTTAAAAGTTTTTTGTGTGAAGAAATTAAATTTAAAATATTTAAAAAAGTTACTGTTTTTTCATGTTAAATAAGAGACTAAAATTCATTGATTATACAAAAAATGTGTTAAACAAATATAGTATTGTTATGATAAAAATAACATAAGAAAGTATTTATATTAATTATAATAGTATTAATATTATTAATAAGCCTTCAAATCTTATAAAAAAAACTTTTGTTAAAAATATTATTCTGTATAAATATTTAATAAATATACTCAAGAAATTTATATTTTTTAATAAATAATAATTGTTCAAGAATTAATTTTATTTTTAAATATTAATCCATTTACTATTTTTTTTAATTTCATAATTTATATTTATATTTACATTATGTTGTCTGTCACTTTTTGACACACATGTACATGTACGCGTGTGTGTACAAAATGCGCATGCGTTAGCAGACGATATCTGTAGTTTACGAACTGTCAGTATGGGTTCGAAATTGCATTTAATTGATATGCAACAAAATAAAATTAATTATTCTGTTAACTAAGTAAGAGTCTTCGTACGGGTTACAAGGCTGAAAAATTTTTTAAGCACCATGAGTGAACCTCGCGTCATTAAAGCTTTCGGCTCATATTTTGTGGATGGATAGAGGCGCCTTAGTCGCTCGCTGCGCTCGCGACTGCGGCCCTACTATCCATCCACAACATATTTTGCCTCAAGCTGTAATGACGCGAGGCTCGCACAAGGTACATAAATAACTAATATATATATGAAATTAGAACGTTGCGTTGTGTAAAATGAATTGGCCAAACTCGTTCAAGTATGTCATAATATAGTGAGTGCATCCAATGGAAAGCTTAAATACATACGCGACGCAAAAGCATACGCTAACGAGAGCAAGAAATTATTTTTTTTCGAGCACTTTAATGCGATATACCGTGATGTGATTTATTGAAATTACATAAGTTTCATTATCCTTATCGATGATTAACTATTTTTATTGTATTCTTTTGCAAATAAACTTTTTTTTTGTTATAGTTTGACGCAATTTATATAAAAATTTATTAGACGATTTATTATAAGTATATTTTGCTGCTACTTTATAAATAACAAAAAACCAAAAAAAAAATCATTTTCCGTATTGATTCATGAAACGGATTAATTGTTCTTTATTTCGTTAATGAATTTTGTTATCTTTGTCTAGATATATGAAAGAAAAAAAATAATCAAATTATTGATTGTCACAGAACAATGAGTAAAATTGAGTTTTCGAAAAAAAAAAATAAACATAATGTAAAAAAGTCTTACAAAGTAATCATCTAACAAGCTTATAAGAGGAAAATGTTTTAAAAAAGTTGGCGTTACATAAACGACCTTTGAAAATTAAAGTATTATGACTCATTGCTTCTAGGCCGCGGCAAATCGCTAGTCATAAGGCAAAATATTTTTCAAAATTTAAACCCACTTAATAAAAATTTCTTCTTAGCATTACTTTGTATACATATATGCACATTATAAGCGAGTCTCCGAAAGGTTCGTAAAAAAAAGAAACTACCAGTTAATTTGTCAAAGACGCGCCCTACACCGATTTTTCTGGGGCAAAGCTTTCGCAGTGGGCTTGGCTTATTACGGAATTCCGCCCCGCGTACACTCCTCTTTTCCACAATAACCCGATGAAACTGGAACACCCGTCAACCCTATATCTCTTTTTTATGGATTTTTTTTGTATTGTTCTTTTTTTTACATAGTAGATTGATGCGTTTCAAGTTCTCCTCTCTCTCTTTCTCTCTCTCTCTCTCTCTCTCTCTCTCTCTCTCTCTCTCTCTCTCTCTCTCTCTTTCTCTCTCTCTCTTTCTGCGTTAATAAATTTAGGAAGATAATTTTCATACGAATAAGGGATATATACACACGATGCATTTCCAACTATATGAGGTCTTAGATGTGTTTGTGTACACTATTTTATAAACCTATATATACGCGCGAGTACACGTAGAATACACACGTGAGCATACACAGCGTTTTTATTATGTTTGGGAAGCTGGAAAGGCTTCAAGTATAGGAGTTTTGTGATAAAAAAATAAGGCAGCACTTAGTACGTAACCTTGTTACCCGTCGTGCTTTTCAATACGTACTTTACGTATACATATATACATACATATGTATATATACTTGTATATAGTACATACACGCACGCATGCTTCCGCATTCTCTTTAATTCTTTTTTCCCCTTTCTCGCTCGTATACGTGTCTTAATAGCGGATTTACTTTTTGTCCTCGAGTCGTCGAGTTTCGTTCTCCATCCCGTATACGCTTCCCTTGTTCTCCCTTTTTTCTTTCTATTTTTCTCTATGCTGCCTTTCGCTTTTTCTCGTCTATTTCTCTTTCATAGATAGTTCACGCACACGTTAATTTACTCGCGTTTTATACACGACGCGCAGAGGCGTGTATGGGTGTGTGCGTACGTGCGCGCCCTATAAAGAGTAACCGGTTAAAGCGTCGGAAACATCCTTGTCTGTCAAAGAGGCTAAGGCAACGCGCGGTGCAGCCGCTCATTGCATACAGTATGGACGAAATCGAAACCAGTTAAGCTGTACGCGGAGTTTATGGAACTTTTAATTTGGTACATGCCTTGCGCGCGCTAAACTACTAAACTTATGTAAGATAAAATAGAGGTGCTCTTTAATTGCTTAGCCTTCATTTTCTACTTTTTTTTCTTTCCTTTTATTTATTCAATAAATATTCTTTAATCTCGTTTTTCCAGTCTTTTTTTTGCATGCTTTTTTAGATGAAAATTTACCTTAGTTGGAGCTTAACAAGGCTCTTGAAAATTTAAAGAACGTCGCCATTGAAAATTATAGTATATAAGTGACAAATTATAAAAACTAGAAACTATTTTAACGGAAAAATTAAGAATTATTCTAATATCAATCCCCGCATGTTCTATCAACATCCATCCATTTCGTAATAAATCGCAAAATTTAAAGAAAAAAGAAAAAAAATATAAGCTTTCTTTGATCTCGGTGAGATGAAAGAAGGAAAATCGCGTTCAAAAGCGTC
Source organism: Chalcis sispes (assembly GCA_949987625.1). Classification (NCBI taxonomy): domain Eukaryota; kingdom Metazoa; phylum Arthropoda; class Insecta; order Hymenoptera; family Chalcididae; genus Chalcis; species Chalcis sispes. The sequence continues at coordinate 75,566,606 of OX465096.1, forward strand.
GCCCGATGTATGTCTATCGACGAGATCGCGTATATCTCTCTCTTTCTCTCTCTCTCTCCCTTTCTCTCGTTCTCTCTTTTTCTTTTTATACACAGAATCACGCGCGTGTACCTATACCTTAGGTTGGAAGGCAGCAGTTCATGCGCGTAATCGAGTTGTCGAAGCATGCTGAAAGTGAAAGGAGGGGCACATATGCACGCGCGAGTATAAGGGTACCCCATCCTTTTGTGCCCATGCACATATACAATACATATACATATACATTACACGCACACACACGCATATGTGTATATATATATATATATATATATATATATATTGTCCGTGTCGTCTTACCGGCGACATATACACAGAGTGGGGTTGCAAAATTTATGCGGGGTGCTGTAGATACTTAAATATAGGATAGGCATATAAAAGTGCGTGAACGGGACCGTTGGTTGTCATGGTTACCAGGGATATGTTCTCTCATCTGGAAGGAAGCCCAATGGTTGTACATGTAAAAGTCACGAGGCCTCGTGACTCTTCTATTGGAAATTCATGCACTCGCAAAGACGCACACACGCGCGCGCGCGCACACATGTAACCGATTTACTTTTTGCGTCTTTTTTCTTCCTCCGGATACGCTTCCTCGAACTCCTGATTCTATACACATATAGATTTGTCGCAATTTTTAAATTGTGTCGATCCGCGTAGTTTTTTCACTTTTCTGGTAACAATGCATGTATTTTTTATAATATGTGAGAAACAAAACTTTTTTCTTAGTTCGAAAAAATCTAGACTCGTTTGTTAAAAAAGAAAGACTACTTTGTTAAAAAAAAATTAAATTATTATTAAAGTTCTAAAAGAAAACTCAATACATAAATTTTATCAAGGAAATCTGCGCGCATAGATATCCATCGGGAATATTTAAAGCTCGCAAAAGAGACTTTCGCAATCGTGAAAAGGTAAAAGTATACATGTATATAATCTGTTATGCAGTCATGCTAACGAGATTGCTGTATGTGCTAATTAGAAACTCGAGTGAAAAATCTACTCGCGGCTTCTTGTGTATATATATATATATATATATATATATATATATATATATATATATATATGTAAAACTCTACACGTGAACGTTAATATGTATGTGACTCTTTCGGCCTCCGCGATGTATACTTTTTTCGCCTAAGACGATCCAACTCGATGTGTATGCATCGCGAGTGTTGTATTATCGCTAAAAAGATTTAGTGCGCAGAACTAATTGGATTTTCATCGTACTCGGACGTTTTTTAATTTTTTTTAAAACTTTCTTTTTTTTTCCACATACTGCTTTCGATTTGATCTTTTCCACACTTTGCCTCTTTGAATTCGCACGGAAGATTGATCGATTGATCGACAATCGATCGGTGCCGGAATCCTTACCGAATCGTTCGAATATTAAAGGGAAGCGACGGTATTACGGATACTCGTTACCGAATAAATGACTCAAATGTGATTTGATTTATTAAGCGCTTAACAAAGATTGTTAAATTATTGATTTCAAAATAAATCGATAAACTTTTCAAAGGTTAAATGGTTAAATTTATAACGCACGTTGTAAATTTTTCCATTAGTTAATCAATAACAATTTCAGGATTTGTTTTTATCATGAACATTGATTTCACAAAAATCGCAAGTACAATTTGTTATATCGACGAAGCGTGATAAAAAAAAAGAACGCCGATGATTCATCGTAAAAGTATATTTCCTAGGTGTGTACATACGAGTATGCTCTCGAGATGTAAATCCTTCGCTCGTAACTCACCTTTGCCGTAACACGATTACGGATGAGTTATGGTCAATAGTTCCTTAGATTTCGAATATCAAATTTTAATAAACCGTAGCTATTGCTTTTTTTATCTTATTGAAACATTTTTTTCTTGTTTGTATTCCTTTGTATTAAACGTTCGTTTAATTGGAGCAGATCGTGAAAATGCGGTCTTTTAAAGTATCGAATCGATCTTCGCCGATTTTGAAAACGCTAATCGTTTATAATTCATTTTTAGTACGTACGAGTTCCTGTAAACTGTATAATCTTGCAACTATTTTTTAAAAGAAAAAAAAAACCACCAAGCCGCGAATGCGGCGTCATCATTACATACTAAAGTGAACAATAGTATAGTGCACTTACATGTACGCCCGAGGGATATAAAGGCATCGTCCTTTTTAGAGTAGAAAAAAAATCAAGATAGATGCCTCGAAAGACGGACGCACCTTGCTCGGAAAGTAGGTTAAACGACTCGATCTCCTAATTCACTTTCTCTCTCTCTCTCTCTCTCTCTCTCTCTCTCTCTCTCTCTCTCGTTTTCTTTTACGTTTGTACTTTCTGTGTACGAGGTCTGGCTATTAAATAACGAGACTGTTTACGAAAAAGGGTTTAATTACAATAATTATTCTACATTTGAATGCTCCCCTTCAATATACTCCTCTTCCCTCGCCACACACCTTTCCATACGTTTTTTCCATTGATCGAGGCAGTGCTGGAAGTCTTCTTTGGTGAGGGCCTCTAGGAGCTCTGCCGTTTTTTGCTTTACCGCTTCCATCGACTCAAATCGGGTCCCTTTCAAAGCAGATTTTATCTTTGGAAACAAAAAAAAGTCGCACGGTGCCAAATCTGGCGAGTACGGCGCGTGTTCGAGCACTGGAGTGCGCTTACCGGCCAAATACTGCTTCACAGATAGCGCGTTATGGGCAGGTGCGTTGTCCTGGTGCAAAATCCACGAGTTGTTCTTCCACAACTCGGGCCGTTTCTTACGAACTTGTTCTCGCAGTGTTGCCAAAACTGACAAATAGTAAGTCTGGTTGACAGTCTGACCCTCTGGAACCCATTCAGTCATCACGATACCGTTAATGTCGAAAAAAACGATCAACATTGCCTTGAATTTTGATTTGGACATCCTTGCTTTTTTGATTCTGGGCGATTCAGGCGTCTTCCAATGCATCGATTGCCGCTTTGTTTCAACATCGTATTGAAAAATCCACGTTTCGTCGCAAGTAATAATGTTTTTCATTAGTCCGGAATCTTTTTTTAACCTTTCAAGGAAATCTGAGCAGACCTGTTGACGCAAGAGCTTTTGGTCAGGAGTCAGGTTTTTTGGCACCAACTTCGCACAGACTTTTGTCATGTGTAATTCCTCGTGTAAAATTTGTCTAACCGTTTCTTTATCGGCGTTTACAGCCTCGGCAATCATCCGGATGCTCATTCGACGATCTGCACGCACAATTTGGTTGATGTTGGTCACTGTTTCCGGAGTTGAAACAGTGATAGGGCGACCTGGGCGTTGGTCATCTTCAGTGCTCACTCGGCCCTCACTGAAGCGCTTACACCACTCAAAAACACGCGCACGAGATAGAGAATTGTCCCCATAGGCCTCTTGCAACAATTTACAGCACTCAGTCGGAGTTTTTTTCAATTTAACGAGAAATTTGAGATTGATACGTTGCTCCTGTTTTTCGTCACACATGGTTTTCGGCACGAGAAAAAAACACGTTCGTTTCAAACCGCTACTGCACAAATACAATAATAGTGACGAGAACGTGTTTTGGTACGTGCATAGACAAGATATCTAGATACCCAACGCACTACTCGTTTTTTTCCCCACCCCTTTACGGCGCCCTCTAGGCGCGCAGTCTCGTTATTTAATAGCCAGACCTCGTATATGCGCACCATCTTCATAGAATATTATAGCTAAATAATTTAAGTGATTTCTAATGCTCACATGCTAAAAAATCTGTGGATTTCGGTGTGTCTATTTATCCGCAAGTATTTAAGCTTGCGCGTGTATAAATTAAAAAAATTATTCTTATCAAAGTCTTACGGGTCTAATAGTCGCCTTAAACCGGTAAATTCGTTTTACAAGAAACAATAAAACTTTATTATAGATTGTATTTTATTTATAGTCTTTAAAAATTTCAAATTACCACGCATTTGACGATTCATTTTTAATTGGTAATTGTGTTCGAGTCTATTACATCTCAAGATCAGTTACGTCGAGTATCGAAATTACGTGAGGTTCGATAACAACTTTTACTCATTATGTATCACGACGATCATAATATTGCTTTAAAAAGAAAATAAATGGAGTTCTCCTTAATTTAATAGTTTCATATTTTTGCTTATATGGTATATATATACATTTTTTGTCTTTTTGTTTTTCCACGTCGAACTCTTTTATTTTTAGTAAAATTATTGCTTATTAAATTTAAAAATTTTTTAAATTTTATTAAATTATCATTAAACTTTTATTCTTATTCAAATTAAAAAAGGTACCACTACATATAAAACTGTTTATTTTAAATGGAAAAATAATTGATAAAAATCATGCAGTTGTTTTGCATTAAAATCTTATTCAAAAATAATACCTAATAATATCTAATAGTAGCTTCATCAAAGACAAACCCCATTAAATAGATACTATAGAGAAACAAAGTTTACCCAACGCATAAACTTTAACAAGAGAATTGCGAAAATATGTGGTCACGCAAGTTTCAAATACTACATTCACGCATACAGGCAAGTTATACATACATACACATGCGCGCGCACACACACGCACGCACGCACGCACACACATTATCCATATAGCGCGAATTCTTGAGATTCGTAATGGTGTCTGAAAATAAGTAACCCTATTTTTGCAAAACCATTGGTAAAATTATGACGCAGAAAATAGCCATAACATACCATTGTACTACATTGTATACTGAATTCTCAGCGTCTCGTTGTATCATACCCACCTCTTGACTAGTATTTATAGATGCAATGTTTTATTTGTCTTTTTAAGAATTTTACTGGGTCATTTATTATTAGATGCTCAAGAGCTGGAATAGTGTAATTCAAATGCGGCGGTCTCCTCTTCTCTTGGTTATTCGCTGAAATTTTTGCGTACTTTAATTCGAACAGGAAGAAAAAATGCTTGAATTTTTACTTGTTAATGATAAAGATTAAGCTAGGAAGTTATTACCAATGCTCATTAATATCGAATCCTGTTAAGATAATGTTTATAAACAAGATGTTTATATGATGTTTCTTAATTATCTATGACTTTACAATCTACACAATCGTTGAAATTCTCAACGCAAAGTTTAAAAAATCGAAATGGAATGACAATGAAAAAAACAAGAATATATATATATATATATATATATATATATATATATATATATATATATATATATATATATATATATATATATATATATATATAAACAGGAGTCGACATTGTCAAGTCGGTTAAGTTGGCCTATGTAAATTTTTTGATGCTTACATATAAACATTTTTTGTTTCCGTTTTCCAAAGCGCGCGACTTTTATATTTCGCGCGCGTGTAATGTCGCCGATTTTTTCTTTCGATCGTATACAACACACACACACACACACACACACACACACACACACACACACACACACACACACACACACACACACACACACACACACACACACACACACACACACACACACACGCGCGCGCGCGCGCGCGCGCGCGCGCGCACACATGTATATAATAGTAAAACTGACCCTAATGTTCGAACGAGGAGTTTCGTTATTAGGTTTGTTATCAAAAATAGCCGTGAGCTAATAGATATATAAATCGCAACCGGTGTTACTTTGTCAAGGCTGCCACGAAGAAGAATAGAAATGATCTCGGTTTCCTTTAGTATTTTCATACCGTTCGACTTCCGAAAAGTTTTTTTAGCTGATTGTGAAACAAGTTCGTTAATTCGTACGTTATATTTATCGATGTGTTTATTTTATTTATCGATGTGTTTATTTTATTTTCATTGGATGATTGGTTTTCAGTCGGTTATTTAAATTAAAAACACATTTATTTTACTTGCAGTATTGTAATGGTGACTTTACATCCGAAAATGCACGAGAAAAGATAATATTTAAACGATTGTCACGTTCACGTTCACGTTGTGAGAAATTATGTTTAAAATTTCAATGTGTAAAAAAAATGTCAATGCAGCGAATCGTTGTTACTTAACGCAAAGTACATGAAAACTATATACTTATAAGCGTTTACATTCAGTAAAGTAAATCAGAAAGCGTATTTATTGGATGAATTTTTAATTTTGATTTTCAAGCGACACCTATAAACAAAATTGTAAACTTTAAATTCGTAACTTCTTTATCATAAGCGAAGAATTATCTGCGATTAATTTTAATAAGGCAGTTGTTTTTCTTATCGATGGATGATAAAGTAGCTGACTATAAATACATAACTTATATTTATAATTATATATATATATATATATTGACATTTAATTTAACGACGAATAAAAGTATATTATCGATTAACTTAAAAAATTTTTCAAATTATTTTTGCTTATAATCACGTAGCACGTAAATAATTTGAATATTATAATTTAACTTTCTAAAATATGTAAACTATGTAAACTAACATTTGTATATCTTTGGCAATCAATGCGTTTTCACAAATAAATTATTCGAAGAATAAACGCACATACACTTTTTGACATTTACCTCTCATTCATAATGAAAAAGTTCCAATAATGAGCTAGCAATTTTTATTTATATGAATAAGACCATAAATCTACCAGTCAAATGAACCAACATAAACTATTTCAATTTATGTTTTTTCATTTTCATTTTTTTTATTATTTTTTTTTTAGTTGTGTAAAGAAATTGGAATCGTTATTTATTTATCCACCAAATATAATAAATTGCACATTTTTTTCAAATATGGCCCTCTTCAATTGTTAATAGGTTTAGCGCTAAATCCATCAACTATGCGGCTAAATTATAAAAATTTACCGCAGCTTTGAAACAACTTTGTAATTGTTCGCTGTAACGTTAAAGTGATTATCCGCGCGTTTGGTGCAAATAATAAATTAACTAGCCAGTGAATTGCCAGATAGAATCATTAAAGAAAATGTAATAAAATACTCTAAATAGAGAGACAGAGGGAAGTTACGCGATCGTTCACGGATATGCAAAGATAATATCGTACGATTTAATTTCCCAAAGGCGGGACGCGTCGTTTTTCTCTTTTTTACGAGGCGTTCCTATAAAATATATTCGGGAATGTATCTATTTAAAATAGCACACTAGGAAGTCTTTCCAATATCATAGTATCGATTGCAATCGTTTACGCACACACACGTACGCACGCCCACACACAACAATTTTCTAATGGCTAATGTAAAATGATAATTTAAAGCAATAATTTTTTAATAAATATGATAAAATTTTAAGGTGCTTCTCACAGTGGTATTTAATATCCACTAGAACAAGAAATATTTTGCTAATGTTAATACAAAGAACTTCGATATCTGAAACATTAAGCGCCGGTATTATGTAGGTATATATAAAAAAATACGGTTTTTTAATTTATTCTTCTGTACGTTTATGAGCCAATTGTAAACGATATATTCAAATTGGTTGTTTAGTCGATGTCGAAATTAATCACGCGGGAGATTTTGCAGGTTTTACATAACTATTGGAATTTTTTATTCAATTTAATAAATTTTTAAACTGAATTACTTGTTTAAGAAAGATAAAAAAAAAAATTTATAAAAAATAAAAAACATTTCATAACAACAAACGCTTATAATGGAAATTAGTAAGGACTTTGTGAATTTTTATTCACAATGCGATTAATTTATTAATTGCACAAATTGTAATTAATTTCAAATATAAATAAAATAAAAATTAAAACAAGAAAATAATAAGTTATTGAATATAATCAATCACGATTATAACAATAAAAGATATAACATAACCACATATTTACTGCTGTATTACATTTATATACCAATCGACTTTTATGTTTACATTATGAAATACATTAGCTCATTTCTTTTCTGTAAGAAAAATTTATCGCCTTCAATTGAAGTAAAATATGAGCGCGAGCAATTAATTTACCGTACTTCGATATAAGTGAATTCAAGGTAATGATTTTCTCGGTGACTAAAACTGCCTAATCATTCGTATATCGGTAACATCATCATCATCATCGTCGTCGTCGTCGTCGTCGTCGTCGTCGTCGTCGTCGTCGTCATCACCATCATCTTTATCTATGGAAATTCTAAAATTAAATAAAACAATCGCATTCTTGAATAAATATATATTTACACGTTCAATATACGCTTCGCGTATACTATAAATTATAGAGAAAAAAAGAAAAGAAAAATAAAATTCTTTCTAAAGTATAGTTCGAAGCGTTTCATTTTTTCTATAATTTAATTAAATTTTCCGTGATTTTAATAAAATTTTTTATTTATCAATGATGACATAATTGTGGTAGTGTAAAAAGTTTTAAGAGTTGAACAATGGTTATAAAGAGTATAAAAAAAAAAATAATAAGTAACAATGTTAGTATAAAGGCCGATGATGATAGATATAATCATGAGTCATCTTGAATTGACCGAGAGAGAAAAGAAGATTCACGCGTTAAAAAAATAAGTCAACTTGGCAGACTCCATTCGCACGCTCAAGTACGAGTTAAATTAAAAAAAAAAAAAAAAAAAAAAAAAAAAAAAAAAAAAAAAAAAAAAAATACATATATATATGCACACACACAACATTAGATCGCAAAAAAAATCGTTAAACTTTAACACGGTGATGATCTTATTACGATTGCGTTGTAATTTTCCACACAAAATACACGTATATGTATGATAGCGTAAATTTAATATTTTCAGAAGGTGAAGGACATAACGATAAATTTTGCGTAAGTTAATAACTTCCGCTTTAATATAATTCATTGTATTTTGAAAACGCAAAAAAAAGCACTGTTTATTTTTACGTTGACATCCTTCGATTCATCTGTTAATTAGCATCTTCCTGTGTACAATAAATTGGAGGGGAGGAAAATTATATCTATGGAATACAAGAATTTGGACTTAATGTTTCTTTCGCACATTTTTTAACAACTAAACAAAGACCCTTGGTATGACGCTTCTAGATTCCAGACTCTCCCGAGCAAGAGTCTGCGCGGTGTGCAGACACACACACACACACACACACACACACACACACACACACGCGCGCGCGCGCGCGCGCGCAAACGCACGTTAGTGTTGGTTGACATTGACCTTTCACCGGTCAAGTTCAAGAGCTTTACTCGGTTATTTGCGCGTGTGCACATAGGCGCTCTCTTACGCTACACCTAAAAAGCTGTAAGTTTATCGGCTCGCACCGGCAACATTTGCGAGAAGTTAACACTCCTGCATGGGCTTGAGACTGTTTAGATTTCGTGGAATCCTCCCTTTCTCACTTGCATTTAATCTCGCATTAGAGATAGCGCACGCGTGACATTCAACGCAGGACTATGTATGTGCTAATGAAATCTACATTGATTTGTTCCCTCGGATTTATGATCTTGCTAATTTTAAAGAACTGTCTACGTACTATATACAATTTGGATGACTACCGATGCATTAATTATTCAATTTATCATGCGTGCAAGCAACTGCTGATCGATCGATCAACATCGATAAATTATTATAATACCATTGCTCGTTTTTTAGGAATGGATTTCGAATTTTGACCCAAATAATGCAAATTTGCAAATCTCAATATCACATTTAATCGTAAAAATGAATTAATGTAATGATGTATTCCGAAATGCGCCTATTCATTGTTTTTATATTTAGACATGATGATTTGTGTAAAAATATATACACTGATATATAGACTGAAATTTCAATTGAGAAAATATAGACAAATTATCTGTATAGTAGTGAAGGAAGAATTTTCGCTATTGACTATGTGCATTCGTAAGCGTTTTGTTTGAACTTCCCCTACATAAGCCTTTGAGCGAGCCGTAATGAAATTGGGACATATCCGTTGCATTCGGACCTCGACCTTAAATTTTTCTCTCCCTCGCCGTTCTTTTTTTGCTCGATGGCTCCAGGTTCCATTAATACTAGTATATTACAATTCGCGATAGCGTTGTTCTTCCAATCCACAGTTATGTACACCCGTGTATACATATGCTTTTACCGCTTTTAATGCAAACATTTTTTTCTCGTAGTAGCTTCTGCCTTATATACAATATATATATATATATATTTTTTTTTTCTTTTCTTCGTCATGACCTTACTTAGGAGATTAGTATAATATTGAAGATATACGAATATCGGAAGTTTGCTTAGTTATATAGTGACACTTTATATTTATGACCCATCGGAATTGGAATTTTTATACCTTTCGTACATTATACCTTACATACGTAATATGAATTTAAAAAAATTAGGGCATGTAATTGCTGTAGGTACAATAATATTATTGCTATTTAATATTGTAAGGTATTTTTCTTACTCACCGGTATTTCTCTTCTGAAACGAAAAAATTCATTTTGTTATAAATAATAAAATAAAAAAATTGATCTCACAAGTATTATATTATTTGAATAATTTTCACATGCCGTTTTATTGAAATTATAATAAATATTAAAAAAAAAAAACCAACGAATTAAAAATGTTAATTTACAATACAATACATATTCATATATCTTTGATTAATATCCTTACAAATTAATAAGTATGAAAGTATACGATACATATCGAGATTGCGGTGAAATCCAAATGTACACTTTAATGGTTTTATTTGCAGTGAAATATCAAAATTTATGGATTTTGTATTCTCCACTGGCTACTTGCACTAATGTCATTTTTTTGTTTGGTAAAATAAGTCGCGATATTACCTTTAAATATTTTTATACATTTATAATTTAAATTTTCATGTAAAAGATTGTTTCAAAGCTGCAAATTATTATCATTTATTATTTATATATTATATTATATTTTTTATAACTTATAAAGAAAGTAAAGCAATTACCAACATTTTAGTAAATTAAATTAATTCAAATGAAAATTTGGAATGAAATAGAAGGAAAAAAAAAACAGATTTTCAATAGATTTTACATAAAAATTTGTAAATGTTTACATTAATTTTTAATTTTTTTTTCCATAATTTTAAATAGAGAGAAAAATTAAGCAAGACATTAAACAAGTAATATGTTAGACAAATTATATCATTCACAGTTGTTGAACTATAAGTGTACTTTACTAAAAAATCAATTTTCTGTTAATACTCCAAAAAGTTCTTCAAACTAATAATCAATGACTCTAAGAAAGGGGCTAAAAATTTTCGACCCAATGACTCCAATCGTCAATCTAAATAACAACAACGGCAACAACACAAGTCATTTACTTCTCTTTATTTCTCAAAAAAAAAAGTAACTAGTAATGAATACATTTGAAAAATCATGCTTGAAGTACAATAAAGTTCTTTTGTCGTGTTTCGGCTTGTGGCCTTATCAATCAAAATTTAAAATAAAATTTATTTATATAATATTTGCAGTATCATCCGTGTCAATGATTATACCTACGGTAACGTTAATTTATTGTAACTTTATCTCACATGTTCATTATAAAATTTATTAACAAAACAAATCGATTTGTTTATTAAAAAAAAAAAAAAAAAAAAAAAAAAAAAAAAAAAAAAAACCCACGCACACCCCACAGGCTTACGGACTTACAGAAGAATGAAGTACGAATACCGTTATATTTTTCGAAACAACGGTATCAATTTTAGTTATTTTCGGGGGCTTTGCTCAATGCACAATGTTGCACATACGGAAGCATCTGGTGAGCAATTTTTTTATACAGTATGTTTAAAATAAAGATTAAAAAGGCGTGAAAATTCTGAGCGTAAATAATTGATAAAGATGTTTAATCGCGATGAGTCTAGTTAAAGATGTTGTACGATAAAATAGAATCGGATTGGAAAAGTTTATCCGACGCAGAGCTCCGGATTCTTCATTCATTCGCTGCTCAAGGAAAATCGTTGATCGTAATATTTGTAGGTTCGTGTTATACATGAACGTTTGATGAAAAAAATTGTTGTTTAGCCTCGATTCGTTAAATGCACGTATTAGTAAACAGTTCAATTTTTAGTAAGTGCCCTGTGCTGTTACGGATTGTTCGTCTTTCTAACATACATACCTTTAATCGTCGACGAAAATGCCGGCAAAGATTATTCGAAAATCTTTCCCTACTATTCAAATTATTGGATAATCGACGATAAAACGCGCAACTTTCAAGTATTCGCACACGCGTCTGTGAGCATTTTTCTCGGTGGATTCTTTTACGTTGTCGTCGCCGCCGTTTACGTTTGCGCTGTAATGCACATTTGCGCCTTGTATGCGATTGTTTTGTGAGTACCTTAATTCTTCTCTTTAATCGATAAATATAACTTATTTCAACATAATTGCTACTTTAATGTACATTTACATGCACATATGTATATTATTATTTTTAAAAAGTCAGCTACAAATTAAGAACTTTAATCAATTCGGAGGAAACGGTATGGAAGCTTATCGACGATCGTCACGTAATTAATAAACTGCTAGACGTGATGGCTAAACATAAAGAAGCTGTCAAGTTAAGTTTATTTATATGAATATATATTATCTTTAAAATTTTACGTAAATTTTAAAACTTATATTTTAATCTATAATAATTTTTCAGAGGTGTACGTTTAATTACAAGAATATTCAGTACAACATTTTTCATTGTAGAAATTATCCTGATACTAAGCCTTGCTATCCTTTTATTCGATGTAAGTTATCGCTTGAACATACTATATACATATATATATATATATATATATATATATATATATATATATATATATATATATATATATATATATACTTTTATAAACGCTTACATCATATATTTATGCACGATTGATTTATTAACTTTCAGGTAAAATATAATGTGAATAATATTAGATTGACATTTAGAATATTTTTTATCGTGATATTGTTCGTTATGCATGTATTTTACATTAATTATGCCGGTGAACAAATAATATACTACTCCAACAAAGTTTACGTTGCCGCGTGAGATAAACAATTTTCTAATGGCTAATATAAAATGATAATTTAAAGCAATAATTTTTTAATAAATATGATCAAATTTTAAGGTGCTTCTCACAGTGGTATTTAATATCCATTAGAGCAAGAAAAATGTTGCTAATGTTAATACAACGAACTTCGAAATCTGAAACATTAAGCGCCGGTATTATGACATTATCCCTCAAAAATTTTGCATTGGTAACGTATACTTTTTTATTTTTATTTTTATTTTTATTTTTATTTTTTAATTTTTACAAACTCAAAGATAAATTTTTAACGATGAGTGAAAATATTTTAGATCGTCAAGGCTTCTTGGTCAATGGCTACTGTAATTTTTACCATGCAAAATAGAACGTAACAACTATTTTGCTACGTTACATGTCGCGAACGTTTTTTTTTGACAACAAAGTTTTTTGTAACCTTTTAATCTTTAAAGCAATTAGCATAAAAAAAAACCTTTTTGTATTTTATTTCGCGAATTAAGAAAATTTTTTAGTAAAAACATCAGAACAGAAGAAATTTACTTTGGTCGATTCTTTTTATAAGTAGTGTTTGTAATAATTTTTTTTTTATTTTATATTTTGAATTTCATAAAAATATCGATTTGTCATCGGCAACAAAGAGTAACTCTAATATAATATTGATCGTCATAATTTCTTCATTGTTCAAGTTATTATTGCCGAATGACGAATAATGTACAGGTTAATAAAAAGTTTAATTAAAACATTAGTTGACGTCCGCTTTCATGATGAGAATAAATTTTTAACATACGAGGTAATCACGTTTGACGATTAACGTTCCTTTTTTTTTTGTTTATAACTTTTTTTTACTCATGGTATGAAACTATTCTCTTATTTCCAATAATTACAATCTACTTCTATACTATTTTAAAGTATAGATTATCATCGAAGACGTATGATAATTTTATAAAATACACACACACACACACACACACATACATATAGATATTCGAACGATGATTATTTGGCTTATGAATAATATCAAATTCGTCTTCTTTTAATAAATAATTATAATTTCAGTAAATATATTTGACTATTTATTTTTAGACACTTATTTTGACTTAAAGAGATTATTCGATAAACTATAAATATTTATTTTTAAATAATTACCAGCTGATTTGTTTAACATAACAATTACACTTCAAATTACTTAAATATTTTCCATAAGAAAAAATAAAATTTATTATTTATTAAAACACACACATTCTGACCTTATCCTCTTCAAAATATCAAAGTCAGGACCTAAAGAAGGAAAAGAGGGTTAGATCCAACTCGAGGCACAGGGAATAATTTTAACGCGCATGTGAAACCCTGGCAAATAATATTTTTCCGTTAAGTTCTTGGTCGTGTTTTTAACAAGCTCGATTGACAATTATGTCAATTAGGTCTTATCCTTTCTCTTTCGCGGCCGTCGACATCTTCGATTCCTTATATACGTTCTTTTGGCATATCAAATGAGTTACTTGGGAATTTTACGTTGAATTTTTCCTTGCTTTTTTGGTTAACGCCTTGACTCCTTTTCCTCTCTCTCTCTCTCTCTCTCTCTCTCTCTCTCTCTCTCTCTCTCTCTCTCTCTCTCTCTGTCTCTGTCTCTCTGTCGCTTTCTCTCTCTGTCCCTCTCTCTGTCCCTCTCTCTCTCTGTCTCTCTGTCTTTCTCTGTCTCTCTCTGTCTCTCTCTCTGTTCCTCTCTCTCTCTTTGTCTCTCTCTCTCTGTCCCTTTCTCTCTCTGTCTTTCTCTCTCTTTCTCTCTCTGTCTTTCTCTCTCTGTCTCTCTCTGTCTCTCTCTCCCCCTCCCTTTCTACCTCCCTCCCTCCATCCCTCCCTTCTTGAGGTCATTTTTCTTCGATCGATGTTTGATAAAGATTCGTTTAATTTTTATATTTTGATATGTGTCGTTTTACTACTGTTTCTTATTAAAAAGCTTAAACAATAGCTTTACCTGCGTAACAATTAATTATTTTGACCCTATACAGACGTATAATGTTATCGTTTATTTATTTATATCCGAGTGACTTTAATTAAATTAATTTTTTACGTTTAAAAATATATTTTTATGAAAACTAAACGTATTTGTTATAAAAAAATAATTGAAAAATTGGGATAATATATATGGATTGCTCGCATATAAATTACAATTATAACTTCCGATATGCTGGTCGCTGGTTGAAATTGTTGGTCGATTGAACATCTGAGGACGATTTAGTTTAACGATAAGAAAATTTTATAATTTTATACGACGTAATTTTTCTCTTATCTCTTCAATTTTTTAAAATAATTATATCTTACAGTTAATCATTCAATTCATTTTGAAAAAACGTGGTTTATCGAAATATTATTACTTCATTAATAAACATTAGTTGGTAATTTTTTTTTTATCACAATTTCATTAATCCTGTCGATCTGAATTCCAACGTTACTCTTATAATGTTTACGAGATTTAATTTTATTGAAATATTATTAATGAGTACATGTATTTTCAAAAGAGAATATTCGCGAAACGTTTAACACCTAATCGATTAAAAATGTTAACTATCTTTTGTTATTTTAAAAATACATTTTCTCCTTTAAATTTATGCACAAATGTATTAAATTATCAATAAAAGTATATCTTCAAAATTTTCATAAATATAATATATAGGGGACGGACGGGTAATAAGAATAGATTATTTAGCTCTAAAATAAAACTTTTCATATAAATTTGTGTTTTTTTTTTTTTTTTTTCTTTTAATCTTATCATTATCCATTTTGTCGACCTATAGATGCGCAAAAAGAATACTACCTATAAATTATCAAATAATTAAAAAAATTGTCATCGAAATAGGATTTTATAAATCCATGTTAAAGGATTATACTTCGTGGGTCCATTCTCAGCATGTGTCGCATTTGATCCATTTCTATTGTAAGTGAATTCTCATATTTCTTTTTAAATGTAGTACAAAAGTAGTAATAATCATTTTATTTATGAATTTTTTTACTTAGTTACGGATTATTTAGATGGTCCAAGGGTACGTGGTATCATTCTTTTTACTCGACTGCGGCAAAGTCCAAAATTATTTGTTATTAAAAGACTTCTTAATTATTCATTTTGTCCGCCCATAAATTCGTAAACAAAATAATCGTTTGCATAATTACGCGTATACTATAGTAATAACACATCGTTCACTAAGTCCCGAGACTAACCCAGAGATGGTGCTAGTAGTACCAAACTGGCCACGTTTCCATAGAGTGCGAACCTTTACATGAAACGTGTAAAAATTTCACGTCGATCGGATCACAGACAGCAGAGAGTTATCGAGGTTAGAGTAAAGTCACTTTGTAATTTGTTTGAAAAATGGAAAAAAGCGAGTTTCGCGTGTTGATAAAACATTGTTTTTTAATGGGTAAAAACACCGTAGAAGCCCAGCAATGGCTTGAAAAAAATTACCCGGACTCCTCTCTATCCAAACCAACGATTTGTCGTTGGTATGCTGAGTTTAAACGTGGTCGTACGGACACAAACGATGCGGAACGTTCGGGTAGGCCATTAGAAGCCGTTACACAGGAAAATGTGAGTGAAGTGTTAAAAATTGTAATGAAAAATCGCAAAGTGAAGGTCCATGAGTTTGCAGAAATGATACAGATATTATCTGGAAGCGTATTTACAATCCTTCATGAAAAATTGAACATGAAAAAGGTTTTTTCCAAGTGGGTGCCGCGATTGCTTTCAGTGGAACAAAAACAGCAACGAGTCAACGATTCAGAGAGCTGCTTATCGCTATTGACTCGCAATAAAAAGGATTTTCTGCGTCGATACGTGACCATGGATGAAACATGGATACATCATTTCACTCCGGAGTCGAATCGGCAATCATCTGAGTGGCGCATGGCTGGCGAAAGCCGCCCAAAGCGTCCAAAAACGCAGCAGTCTGCTGGCAAACTCATGGCGTCTGTTTTTTGGGATACGCATGGCGTGATTTTCATTGACTACCTGGAAAAAGGTGAATCGATCAACAGTGATTATTATATTGACTTGTTGGTACGTTTGAAGGAGGAGATCGCAGCAAAACGACCGCACATGAAGAAGAAAAAAATCCTTTTTCACCAAGACAATGCACCATGAAAATGCACCAAGTCCATGAAAACAATGGCAAAATTGAACGAATTGGGCTTTAAATTGCTTCCCCACCCCCCGTATTCGCCAGATTTAGCCCCCAGCGACTACTGGCTCTTTGCTGATCTCAAAAAAATGCTCCAGGGAAAAAAATTTGGCTCGAATGAGGAGGTCATTGCCGAAACTGAAGCCTATTTTGGAGCAAAGGATAAATCCTTCTATAAACATGGTATAGAAATGTTGGAAAGGCGTTGGAAAGATTGTATCACTCTAAAAGGAGATTATATTGATGAATAAAAATGATTTTTCAAAAAAAATGTTGTTTTCGTTGTTAGTCTCGGGACTTATTGAACGATGTGTTATAGTAATAATAGAAACATTTTTAGTAATAATAATCTAAACCCATACAGAAACTGATGAAAGTATCAAAATATATAAATGATAAACGTTTAAGAAAAAATGGATGTTATAATTATTTTGAAAAGCTAATCTTTTTTCGTGTAAAAAACGGAATTTTCGTCGCACTGTATACTCATTTAACTCCAGTCGCCACTTGTACCTGGATAGGTCGAGCCTTTCACATATCCTATATTAGTTTCTTTTTAACAATTACACGATAAACTAGACGGATAGTTTTTTTTGTACGACCTCTCCGTCTCGCTTGCTCATTCTCTATATATATTATGTAATTCCATTATAAAATATCTTCTTATTATACGCGATTATTACTGTAACAAGATCCTATGCCTAATTATTCGTAAGTCAAAAGTTTACGGACGAAACTGATCAATCGTCCTTTCCTTGCGTACAAATTTTATGCAAAAGACGTTACGCGGTATATGCATTACGCACAACCACGACGGCACTCACGACATTGGACGCTCGTTAGAATCACGCATACATTTGACACTTTTGCAACGTATACGAAGATAGTATACTTTGCAGCCTCTCGTTATTTCCTTCTCTTTCTTCCTCTCTCTCTCTCACTCTCTCTCTCTCTCTCTTACTTTCTCTCTATTTTAAACAAAAAATTAACGTGCTATTTAGTACTATGCCTTTTGTTTATTTTTTCGCCCTATGCAGCAGAATGTTTCCGTGATTACTAAGAGTTGTAGAATTGTCTTGTTGATAAATTCAAATTGTTCAAGTTGCCAGAGATACACATGTGTAGATAAGTTACAATGGTGCAATGTACGATGTTTTATAGAACCGCTTCACCTATTCTTAGAATAAACAAAGGATCTTCTCGAGTTTGTCGATGCACTTGAAATCAGGTTTCGAATAAACGAGTAATAAGATGAGTAGGAGAGAGAGAGAGAGAGAGAGAGAGAGAGAGACCGACAAACAGACAGATAGACAGGTAGATAGAAAGAGAAAAAAGAGCAATTCCTCTTGCGTATTGGTACTATGACGCAATTAATCAACGCCGATAAGCCGCGAAAGGGAAAAAGGATGTCGAGTTTGTTGAATGCGGTTCATACACGCAAAGATTCACAAATTGAGAGAAAATTTTAGTTTTGTGTTCTATTCTCTCTACAAATAAAGAAGTCACGATAGCCGCAGTTGATCAATTTTTGCACTTAAATTTGTCTCGGTTCTCAAGCATATATTAAAATTTTTCGATGTACCATATCCACCATATTATTCAAACCATACAATGGCAACGATGTTTCGACAATATAAATATATGAATTTCAACAATTACTATTAACAATCGAGTGTACATAACACCGGTAACAAAATTATATTGCAGTCTAATAACTTATATTAATATTCAATTAATTCAATTACGTATAGACAATCTTTTTGAAAATATATACGCATCGAATAGCGTGCGAAGCTAGTAATTAGACAATACTCATCCCTTTCGCTTGATCTTTTGCTCTTACAATTAGTCATACACCGTATATACCAGCTACATATACACCAGCTATACGCACTTATTCAGCATTTTGACGATACGTAACAAAAGACAAATACTGCCGATATATTTTCTTTGCCCTTTGCGCATCCATATTGTAATCTTGAGAATCTCTTGCCTGTGCTTATATATAAATATTCATTTGTGTTTTAAATAATATTATTATTTATATTATATATATATATATTGATACGAAAGTATATTTGTTTGTTTATTTATCCCTCTTTCATGTCGCAACAAAGCAACGGATTTATCTGAATTTTTGCAAAGAGACAGTATACGAGATGCGATAGAAAAACTACATTAGAATTATGCAGATGGCGCGTTTAAGTACTGCTGTCCTTTTTTCTTTGTACTTAATCTAAGCGAGTGCAATCGTGAGGCACAACTATTATATGTGTATGTATATACGTGTTATAGCCAAAGACCGAAGTTCCGGCGCTCCTAGGTTTGGCTAGTCAACCCTCAGGTCTAACGTTTGAGGGTTATTGGGTTATTGGGGTTGTCAGACTTCACGATTAACTAACGCAATCTAGGAGCGCCGGAGCTTAAATCTTCGGCTATAACTATGCATTTCTCGCACCCTCTCAGTTGTTAGCTCGCGCAAAATCACTTTAATTGGAATTGTTAAGTCTCTCTCTTTCTCTCTCTCTCTCTCTCTCTCTCTCTCTCTCTCGCTCTCTCTAACTCTTTCAATTTCTTGATTAAAAAAGAAAAGAAAAACAAGGGTTAAAGTGCCACTTGGTCGTCATCATCTTCGACTTTCCTGCGGTAACTCGACCCGATTGGCTGAAAGTATCGTGTCCGAATGCGTTAGGGTTGACGAGAGA
This sequence comes from Chalcis sispes, assembly GCA_949987625.1. Classification (NCBI taxonomy): domain Eukaryota; kingdom Metazoa; phylum Arthropoda; class Insecta; order Hymenoptera; family Chalcididae; genus Chalcis; species Chalcis sispes. Next base: position 75,586,383 of record OX465096.1, read on the forward strand.
ATCGCTTAACCGTTATGTGATACTATTTAAGTTTCACATTTAATGTTTTACATTGGAGTAATCTAACAAATATGATGAAAAAGTTTTAAGGCTACGCATAGTGCGATAAATATCAATGAATTACCGAAAATGGCGATGTTCTACATTTTTAATAAATGCATATGTGTTCACATGTCCATTCGATATTAAAAAATATCAAAAAGTGAAATATATAATTCATTATTGCAAAAAAAAGTGTTTACATATATATATATATATATATATATATATATATATATATATATATATATATATATATATATATATATATATATATATACACGTATGTACACGAGTATTTTAAGTTTGAGCCATTGAACGTATATATATATATATATGTATACACGCATGCGACGAATAAGTGGAGGAGTTGAATCGCTGTGAAGATTCGTCGCGGTTGTCATGCGCGGCCGGTGTGTTTTTTTTGCACTGGTTTGCATACACATCGTACCAATTTATTCTCGTGGCAATGTTTCTTTTTATTTTTTTATAAATCTCTCTCTTCCTTTCTTCCTCTCTCTGTCTCACTCTCTCACTGTCTCTCTCTCTCTCTTTCTCTCTCTCTCTCTCCTTCTCTCCCTTTTGACGTGTTACATAAATAACCGCGAAGATATGCACGCTAATGTTACAATTTGCCAATTGTACGGACAGCGTTTACGTACTCGAGTTAGATAACGAATAGCGTCGGGAAAGAAAAAATATCTCTAATTTATTTAGAGAAAGAAATCACGAGTTAAGAAGAAAAAATGAAATCGCTAATTTTCTGAAGCGATTCGTCATGGTTAACCACGTCTTATATTATCTAACGCCAATTTCTTTGCTTTTAAATAGCAAGTTTAACGGATATGAATGCTTTAATTCCAAAATTGACGTTAAGCTCAGAGTCGACAAAAAAATACGATTTTAAAAGGGATAAAGCGCATTTATCGCATCTTTCAATCTCGACAACAGTTTCATGCGCGAGTGAATACATCAAAGCGTATATATATATATATATTACGCATTACGAGGCAGCATTTAAAATTCGAATAATTCCTGATTTTTCTTACTATTATATAGATGTAAAGGTATCCGAGGCACAATCGGCTTGCACACATATGCATATTCAAATTTTATAAACGCGTCATGATTGCAGGAGTCGCTGAAAACAAAGAGTACGCGCGGACGATCCGATTTCCAATTAAGGCAATCAATTGATCCAATTGATCCGATAAAACGTATAACTACTTGATCCTGGTAAATTTAATGTCAACATTTTACAGGAATCCTTAGATGCAACAAATTTTTTACTTGAAAAATGTCGTTACCATTTATAATTCTGTAATAGAATTAATTATAAATTTTTTGCGCGTTTGAAAACTTGATGCGACTTTATAAAAACGATCGGTTGATCCTATTATATATATATATATATATATATATATATATATATATATATATATATATATAATCCGCAGTTGTCTCTATTTTTTATCCTCACATGCTAATTTTCTAACTTTACCTCTTCAATATGCTAACGAACAAACGTGAAGGTTTAAAAAAAAAAATTGGTTTGTTGCCGGTCATGTGACAATTCGTTTTGGAATAAAGGTATATAGGTAATTTGGGAATTGGTAGTGCAATAATAACATAAATTAAGTACGCGCATTTCATTTGCTCTTGTGTACGTGAGTAATCACGTTTTTCGTTAAATAATGAAATAACCGTTAATTTAATTTTGTAAATTTATTTTTTCTTTAACTAATAACGGGTATTGGTAAATTATAAATAAAGAAGAGTTTACGGTGTTGAAATTCGATTATGATTTGGTTCATTGAATTGAATGTGCTCGATAATATTATTCAAATAAATTAATTACATCTATAACAATACGAAACGACGACTACTGATTTTTATTGCATATACCATTATATATTAATATCACGTCGCATTATGTCTTTCTAATTAAAAAAAATTCAATTATCGACTCCTTTAAGAATACTATAAGAGCATTAGCGTAAATCTTAGATAACGCTATCGGAATAATGAATAATTATTAGTACTTAATATAATATAAAATTATTAAAAATATAAAGCTGCGTATAAGTTGTCGACAAACCTCATTAAAATTAAATCAACATACGTTAAATCATAAATTATACGTTAAATATATCGATAATAATAGGTTGTCACTAACTTGTTGCCATTTTTTCTATTACGCTGTTACAACTATCGTCCAGCCTGTCGTTGTCGACTCGATAAAGGATAGAATTTAATTACTCGGATTATTAATATGGACATATTTTCGATAAACCTTATCGTAATCTGAGCTTCTCTATTCAATAGCTTCGCTTAAACCGCGACCGATTTTCTTGTGGATCATTTTATGCGATATAAGTTGACAGCTCCGATTAAATTAAATAAGATTGCGTAATGACGCTACAATATTTATATTATTTTATGCGCACCTTAATTATGAAATTTTAATAAAACTTGCGAATGAAAGTTAGTCCAATTAAAGGGCTAATGTGAAGCACTCAAGGATGCACATACTATATATTTATTTTAATTTCTCGAATCATCATTAATTTGAACTTGTTTTCTACGCTTCGATCTTTGTTTTATTTTTATTTATTTATTTATTTATTTATTTATTTATTTATTTATTTATTTATTTATTTATTTATCTTTTTCATAATATTTAGAAATATATATTTAAATTTGTAACAAGCGTCGTTAACGGATTAAATTTGTAACAGTGTTACGGTAACGGATGTATTGTTAACAAGTGTATATTATTTCGTATATATTGCAAAAGCTACTTATAATAATAATAATAATAATAATAATAATAATAATAATAATAATAATAATAATAATAATAATAATAATAATATATATATATATATATATATATATATATATATATATATATATATATATATATATATATATATATATATATATGTCGGAAATTAAATTATGCATTATATTAAAAAAAAAAAGGTTAGATATTTTGACTTTTTAACGAGATTGCGACATAAATACTTTTAAACAGGATGTTTTATCAAATAATAAATTAATTTTTAAAATATTGTTATTGAAAACGTTGTTGTTCTAACGTTGTCATTCTATCATTACGACGATACATCCCGAAAGAAAAAACAATTGATATGTACCTAGGGACGAGTCGATTTATCGAACCGCTAAATAGCGTATAGATCATAAACTCTCTGATAAATTGTTAAAAAATAAAAACTTGTATATAATTAAAAAGCAGCAGCAAAATAAACCTCGATAATACAGCACCAAATACAAGAAATTGTTTATTCAGATGAAAGATTTTCGTTGGATTGCGCGCACGCGATTCTCCTACACTATTTGCATTTCTGGGCGTATCGTTGCGAGTTTGATATGCGCGTCACATCTCTCTCCGTTTCTTTTTTTACGGAAAACGAGGGAAAGAGAGCATCGCATCGAGGCGTTGAAGAATAAAAAAAAAAGAAAAAAAAATAAGGAAAGAAAGAAAGCCAAAAAAGTAAATTGGAGAAGGCTCAGGTGGAATTTTATGCTCGATTACATCGATCTGATGGAGTTCGCGGCGAACGTTCCGTTAAGCGGGTGAGCCAAGTGTGTTATTTAGCTTCCCTATCGTACCTCGTGACCTAGGGATCGATGAATGCGCCGCTACGCGTTTTCTTCACTTCATATTTTTTTTATCTTTTCTTTTATTTGCGTTTGACCACGGCCGTTCCTTTTACGCGCACATACACATACGACGAGAAAAGACTTCTCGACTCGTCGTTTGTTTTGGGGACTTTCGGAGCCCGGATTTCGGACTCGCTTCAAAGTGGAACGAATTTTTATATACCAGACAGCGGTAAATTTTTAATTTTCGAACTCGTCTGCATGGACGAACTTTTTAAATTTGTCGATCGCTCAAGATCATGCGATTATTTATGCCAGTAGAATTTTTAAAGAAATTTTTAAAGAAATTTTAAAGAATCTTGGGCAAATCGCTAAATATCGTAAGATTTGCTTGAAAATTAAATTTTATTGAATTCTAGATTGATTGAAATATTTATTCGTAAATTAATCAAGCATATTTTTAAATAAAAATTATTCAACTTATTATATAATAGAATATCGAATCGTGAACGGATAAGTCTCTCGTCGTTGTATTGTAGTGTTGAAAATTTTTTTTTTTTTTTTTTTTTATTTCAAATCCTATGATTAAAATCGATGTGAAAAAAAATGGAAAAAAAAATACATCAATAGAAAATATAATAATATTTTATTGGGTTCTCTTCAACAACAAAGATATAAGCAGCGTAAGAGGATGCTTCTTTCAATTTTTTTCTCAACTCGACAATTCACACAGAAGTAATCGCGAGAAATAAAAAGCGCATGCGCATGTACTGTATGTATTATAGAAGAAGGCGCCGAGGAAAGAAAAAGAAAAATAAGTTGAAGAAGCGATAAAATCGTCCGTGAACCGTATAGTTTGGCGATTTAGCCCCAGGCGTTCGGTAAACGTCTTGTTCTACTGATTTATTGCAGGCCCGTCATTATTTCTTTTCGCGTCGACACATTCGCCTGATAAAAACGACGAACGTAAAACGAGAAACGATACTCGAATATTTCGTTATTTGGGTTAATTTCTTTTTTAACAGCCTTTTTGTTTAGAATATTCTTAGCATTTTTTTTCATTTTCTCCGTTTATTACATTACTTAGGATTAACACATCGTTCAATAAGTCCCGAGACTAACAACGAAAACAACATTTTTTTTGAAAAATCATTTTTATTCATCAATATAATCTCCTTTTAGAGTGATACAATCTTTCCAACGCCTTTCCAACATTTCTATACCATGTTTATAGAAGGATTTATCCTTTGCTCCAAAATAGGCTTCAGTTTCGGCAATGACCTCCTCATTCGAGCCAAATTTTTTTCCCTGGAGCATTTTTTTGAGATCAGCAAAGAGCCAGTAGTCGCTGGGGGCTAAATCTGGCGAATACGGGGGGTGGGGAAGCAATTCAAAGCCCAATTCGTTCAATTTTGCCATTGTTTTCATGGACTTGGTGCATTTTCATGGTGCATTGTCTTGGTGAAAAAAGATTTTTTTCTTCTTCATGTGCGGTCGTTTTGCTGCGATCTCCTCCTTCAAACGTACCAACAAGTCAATATAATAATCACTGTTGATCGATTTACCTTTTTCCAGGTAGTCAATGAAAATCACGCCATGCGTATCCCAAAAAACAGACGCCATGAGTTTGCCAGCAGACTGCTGCGTTTTTGGACGCTTTGGGCGGCTTTCGCCAGCCATGCGCCACTCAGATGATTGCCGATTCGACTCCGGAGTGAAATGATGTATCCATGTTTCATCCATGGTCACGTATCGACGCAAAAAATCCTTTTTATTGCGAGTCAATAGCGATAAGCAGCTCTCTGAATCGTTGACTCGTTGCTGTTTTTGTTCCACTGAAAGCAATCGCGGCACCCACTTGGAAAAAACCTTTTTCATGCTCAATTTTTCATGAAGGATTGTAAATACGCTTCCAGATGATATCTGTGTCATTTCTGCAATCTCACGGACCTTCACTTTGCGATTTTTCATTACAATTTTTAACACTTCACTCACATTTTCCTGTGTAACGGCTTCCAATGGCCTACCCGAACGTTCCGCATCGTTTGTGTCCGTACGACCACGTTTAAACTCAGCATACCAACGACAAATCGTTGGTTTGGATGGAGAGGAGTCCAAGTAATGTTATTCAAGCCACTGCTGGGCTTCTACGGTGTTTTTACCCATTAAAAAACAATGTTTTATCAACACGCGAAACTCGTTTTTTTCCATTTTTCAAACAAATTACAAAGTGACTTTACTCCAACCTCGATAACTCAGCTGTCTATGATCCGATCGACGTGAAATTTTTACACGTTTCATGTAAAGGTTCGCACTCTATGGAAATGTGGCCAGTTTGGTACTACTAGCACCATATCTGGGTTAGTCTCGGGACTTATTGAACGATGTGTTATGTTAGGATCGATCGATGTTATTGCTTTCTTTATTTGAAATGATATATTTATTTTTATGAAATCGCATAAGAGAAAAACAACAACAACAACAACAACAACAACAACAACAACAACATACGAATGTCTTAGATATTGCGGCGAAAGCTCGCCACGTGTAAACGTCTTTAAAACAATTAACATTTAATGTTCAAAGATTAAAAAATTTAATTTAAATCAAACAATTAACATCAATTTGAAAATAAGTAACCTCATAAGCCGATCAATTATAAATTTTTAAAAGTTGCCATAATAAGATTAAAGCGTAACTCACCTTTAATAAAAAGTACGCATTTATTTTCCATTCCAGTGTAATACGTACCTCCGCGTAACATACACATGTGTATATGTACATGGAAACTTTTATGCGTTCACCTTATTACTTTAATTAATTAACGATCTATTGATTTTTATCGTTACAAAATATCCCAGCCGCGCGAGTCATCCGTAAATTGACGGATTATATTTTATCAATAAATCACTAATAAAATACAATTACGACGAGTATCAAGTTTGCACTCCCAGAAAGCTTCATCATTATTTCTTTCCACGTTTTCTCTTTATAAATGTTTATTGCCTTCATCGTTGTCAAAAATCTTTCATATCTGGAATTATCATTGCCTTTTATTTATTTTCAACGCGAGATTTTTACTTGTCTCGTCAAAAGAATGTCGCGTTCTTGAGTAATAATTGGATTATTGGGGACCGAAAAGCCCCGGGTAACACGTGTTTCCATTGTGCTCTACGTGAGCGATTCTCTTTGTCTCTAGCGTTATTATCTTTTCTCTTTTGTTGTAGCACCTTCGACCGTAATTTGTTCGAATGCTAAATAAGAGAATCGTTTTTCTTTCTCTCTCTATGTATGTGTGTACACTACGCACTTTTAGCTGTTACTTTTTTACATTGTAAAATAAACATAAATCATACTGATAATTTTTATATTCTTTTATTAAAAGATAATAATAAAAATATTTTTTTATTTTTATTTTCTATGTAATAAATTATAAAATTCTTTATTATTTTCAAGTTTTTATTTAATTGAATCTGTATTATATTCATTCCAAGTAATAACAGTAGAAAGAGATTATCTCGAATAAAGAATATGAAAAGTCATGTGGGAAATATTTTAACATTATATCGTCGAAAAAATGATTTGTCCTTTTACAGATCTTATACGGATACTTTTAACATCGTTAAAAAATTCTAAAATTTTTCAAGATTTAATCACGTAAGCGGAAAAGTATACGTCAGTTATGCTTGAAACGTCAAAGAAAAATAAAGTTGTTTGGATTTTCTCATAATAATTCACGATGGTTGTAATTTTAAAAATAATTTTTCAAACGGATTTTTTCTTTTTTTTAAGTCGTTATTCATTTCGTGAAAAATATTAATTAATAACATTTTAAGTGTCATATACGCATATTTATGCAAATTCATATAAACTTTAATTCGATGTGATAATTTAAAAAACGACCTTTTAAGGGTATCTGTTAGTCGATACTTTATTTATAAAAAGAAAATTACGAATAATTTTTTCAAATCGATTATTGTCGATTATTGTTTTTACTAAGAAAAACGAAATTACTGTCGTTTTATTTATGAAAATAATTAGCTCTTTTTCATTTTGTCCCATCCAAATTCATTCGAGTCTCCAGTTTATCAATAAATATATATGTGTAAAAAAGAATCAAAAAAAAAAAAAAAAAAAAAAAAAAAAAAAAAAAAAAAAAAAACATGAATTTTTGTTCTATTGATATACGCAAGTATTTCGATATCAATTCAATCGGCGGCTTCCTGCTGCGTTTATCAATTAAAATTGTTATTATTCGGCTCGCGAAACAGTTATGTACAGGGTGTCGCTATTATAATGTGGCGTGCTGCCGTCGAATTAACAAAAGGACAGAAAGAAGATATGTTAAAGGAAGAAACTCCTTAAATAATTCCGACTAGAAATACCAGTGCGTAAATTTTGCATATACGCGCATATTGATTTACGTTTAATTAAGTCCAACTATATACTCGCCTCTGTGTTATGTGCCACACACGCATTTGTATCATTACTTATATGGGCTTGTATATATATGCTTTGTAAAAATCGTTCATCAACTCGTCGCGAAAAATCCAATAAACACTCTGATGTCCAACATCTGACTACGTACATGCAAATCAAAGATAATGACTGCCAACGACGACGACGACGACGACGACGACGACAACGATTCACCGAAATACATAAATGTATATATACTCGTACTTATTCGAAACTTGTTATCAGCGTCTCTAGTTGGAAAATTCTTTGTGAAAAATAGTTAGGTTATGCTGTTAGAATAAATCATTCTTATATATGAAAATTAAATTTTTGGTTTATATTATTCGTATGCCACGTGAATTGATAATGATTCGACGATATTTATTATATCAAACGTTATCTTTATTAATCGATTGAAAAATCATCTACACGAGATGGGAAAGAAATTTTTTTCATTCTCATTGATTTAATTGTATTACCGTTGGTGCAATAAGTTTTCGTAAACGTATTTCTTTTTAATCTGAAAAAAGTTTCTTAAAAGACAATATAAAAGAAGTCTTGGGAAAAGATATAGCGTCATGTATCGTAACTCCAAAGTCTTCGTTAAAAGAGTGAAAGAAGAGCAAAGTACGAAATTGAAGAACGAAAGAACGTTCCTCGTCAAGGAATTAAAATGCGTGTTGTCGGATTTTTTCGAAAGAATGCCCAGCTTCCAGTGACTCTTGATGTCAACTAACGTCCGCGGAGTGGAGTTATGCGTGCGGTAAAAGAGGCGTAACGAGGTGCCATCGAGTTTATTCTCCCTCCGGGCATTTTAGTAGCTGTGCGTCTTTTGTGATTATCTTTTTTTTTCCTTTTCAATGCTCACACGCATGATTTTCAATTTTAGAGAGTGAGAGAGAGAGAGAGAGAGAGAGAGAGAGAGAGAGAAAGTTAAGGTAATTAACGCGAGTTTTAGGTTTTTGCTGCAGGCATATGTATATTCTATACCGTAAAAAATATTTTTAAATTGTATTTCTATGTATTTTAATATACATATAAAGAACTATCACTGTCAAAAAAGAAGTTTGAATATTTTCAAACCCATCAACAAAATAAAAAGCGCACATTTATAGGGAATATACGAAAACTTTCGCGCTCCAAGTTTAATGAGAATAAAAAGCTTTACGGATAAATCAAAAGTGCGTTTCTACTTTCCTATATTATTTACATAAACGCGAGGTAGAAAAAAAAATTAACGATTAAATTTTATGTAATGGAAAAGTATCGAAAAGATACAATAATGATATTATACGCATATACGAGTATATGTATACACGTACATATTCAAGCTCTCTTTTTTTCAAAATGACAACGAGCGATAGGATCTGTAACTTATTCGTTAAGGCACACATACACACACACACACACACACACACACACACACACACACACACACACACAAACACGCGCGCGCGCGCTTCTTTATGTACACTCTTTCATTAAATATTCTTCGTTACTATATAGCGTTACCAGTTGGATTTTCTTTTTAACTTAAGCCTTTGTTTATCTTAAATGCGGATAAACGATGTTATGTATATTAGAAATTAATTAAATATGATATTCATTGAAAATTTGCAAAGCTTAACCATATATATGTATTTGTATTTCATGTGCAGAGTGTTGCAAGGGTCACGTACGTAAACATGTTTATTAAAATTTTATTGAATGAATTATTACACTCATGTGTAATGGTTCCAAGAACCAAACGAAAATTGTAACAAGATGATGTCGTCGAGAAATACTCGTAAATTTAAAAGCGTAAAAAGCACTCGCTGTAATTAATTATATAAATTTATAGAGATAAGCTTGTAAGCGATACCTTATACAATCTGCGTAAGGTATATACGAAAATTCTCGACTAGCCAGTGCTGAATTTAATACGATTACGGCTGTTAATAACGCGCGCGCGCGCGCGCGCAACCAGAAATTCAAATTTGTCAAAGATACGCATAAATGCAAGCATACGGAAATCTTAGCTTACAACGCGATTGCAAAGCAGAAAATCAACCGGTCTATCTTTGATACATCAATAGATTATCTTTTTTATTTTAACTTTCCTGTCGTGCTCTGTCGAAAATGAAAAGTTACTTCAGAATAGGTAACGAGTTGTGGATTGTTAAAAAATAGAACATTTATAACTATAATCAAATTTTAAACGATAGGGAGATCGAAAAAAAATCGCTACTTAACTTTTTTGTTGTGAATTAACAAAGCAATTATAAAATGTTAATTTAGCGTACATGTAAAACAAAAAATGAACGTTTGAGTGTCTAGTCTGAGAGAAAAATGAAAGTAAAAATAGGCAAGCAAAAAGAAAAAGAAACTTAAAGAAATAAATAAGAGAAACAAGTATAGAGAAGTGAGAAGGAATATCTTGTAAGGAAAGGTGTCGGAATGTCGCTGAGTATGGGAGACGTTAAAATAATATTAAAACCTTCGATTTGCTCGTAAGTAGCGTCACGAGGTGTAAATATGCAATCTCTCCTCGCAATGTATATTTTTATACATACATAAAAAAAGAAAAGAAATAATAAGTTACATCGCACGCAGGAGGGATGAATGTTACATTTTACTTTTTAAAAAGATAGACAATCGACTTGTATGCATCGGCGAGAGAGAAGAGCTCAGCAATAATTCTGCATTTGGTATTTTGGCGCCTACGACCATATACTTGTCCTCGTTTTTTATGTATTAGCTGAGCACCGGATTACGTGTTTTAAAGTAAGCATATGTTTATTAGACATTTACAATTGAAATATTAAGTTGAAATATAAGCTGTGAATGAATTGCGCATGCGCACATACACACACACACACAATCCCCTTGAATTATGAACGAAGATGGTATCGATTAGGATTCAATATTACGTATACATTGTAATTTTATTTACGGGGTGGAAATAAAACTGAGACGAGGTGCTACTGATTTTAAAATAAGAAATTTTCGACGACGATGACGGATTAGGCAAGAGAGAAATTTTACTCGTATACGCGAAGTACCTATACATAGCCCCACCAGGTGATTTTGTGATTTTGTTGTCGAACAATTTGCAGTCTTTTGAAAGATTACCAACGTTGCTCTCGAGAAAGAAAAGAAGCTCGACCGGAAAGTTTTATTCGATCGAAAGGTCTCTTGAGATCGCTCGAATTCCATGAGATACGGAGGACGGCTTCTTTTCATTCTTTTTCTTTTTCTTCTCCTTCTTCTGCAAACAATAAATCGTCCTTCAGATTTCGTTTCTTTTGCATTTTCCGTATTTGTTATGCAATCAACGGATATTTGGAGTCTCGATATTTATGGATCATTTCGGCCGCATCTTTCATAGTGATAATTCCTTTTTATAATTTGTTTGAAAAAAAAGTGTGTACGCACAGGTAAAAAGAGAAATAATCGCAAACTTTACCGTTATTTATATTTAATCATTTATTTTAACTATCCTCAATTTTATACCTATATGTATATACATATGCATATGTATGTATATATTTGTGACAATTTGATTGCGACGTCTATATAATCGCATGCTTGAAATAAACATTTGTTATTTTGTTGTTACCATATATGCTTGCTCATGATCATTCTCTTTTATCTTTGATACATCTTCGACGAAAAGAGCAAGTGTTTCTTATTAAGTGTTCTATTATATCGAAATTTTTCCGTATCTTTAAACAAGCACTTTAATTACTACAGCCATTAAGCTGTCAAGTTTTGATTATTTAATACGCCGACGAATCGAATTTAAGCAAAAAGAATTTTTCAGGCTTCCAATTTCTAACATATAAACTAAAATTGAACAACAATCATTGTCTGAAGATTAATTTTGCTGTATTGTTTCATGTTTTGGTAATAACGAAAAAAAAATGAAAGAAAAAGTATTCTTTTCAATGAACTTGCTAACGTTGCTAGTTACATATACACCATTCATTACCATATTACGAATCACGTTCTTTTCATTTTTTCTTTTCCTCTCTTTCATTCCACCGTATTCTCTTCGCGTTTACGTTTTTTACGCGTATATATAACACCACGGATATATATCGGTTTTCGCGGCACGAGCTGCGGCAACTCAACGGCTAGCGGTAAACCGAATATTCTCTCTCTCTCTCTCCCTCTCTCTCTCTCTCTCTCTCTCATTTTTTTCTCTTTAGTGGAGAGCCGTCACTTAGAATGATCGCCACCGTAGGGAATCCCATGTCATGTACGTCGGATAAGTAAATTTTTGTTCACTTTTTTCGAAGATCTATCCCCTTTATGAAAAATATTTGTTTCTTTTTCCTGCATTTAGCTCTCTCACTGTATAAATCGCGGCTGTTGTTGGTTACAAACATTTTTTTATTTTTAGATTTGTCTTTTTTTCAAAGATTTTTTTTCTTTTTTAGTTTAAAACGGTATTTTGTTTCTTAAAACTTGGATAAGATTGTATATTTGTAATTCATTAAAAATCGTACCTTCGGAATAAACTTCCATTTTCAAAGTTTATCTATACTTAAATTTGAAAGTGTTAAAACAAATCTTATATAGGTCGTTTATTTCGGTAAAAAAAATATGCGTAAAACTTTTTTTTAACGAATGCTCATACAAGCATTGAACCGCTGTTCCGATTTTTTGTCCTTTTCTTTTTTTCTTTTTTTTCTTTATTCCTCTTCTTCTTCGTTGCTTTTGTAGGTCTTAAAAGTTAAGTGATACTTGACCTAAGTTTTTTTCTGTTTCACTTTTAAAGAAAAAGAAGGTGAACAATAACCTTTCCCTTTCTCGCGCTCTCTCTCTCTCTCTTTTTCGCTCTCCCTCTCCCCCCCCCCCACACACACACGCACGCACGCACGCACGCACGCACGCACGCACGCACGCACGCACGCACGCACGCACGCACGCACGCACGCACGCACGCACACACACACACACACACACACGCGCGCGCGCGCGCGCGCGCACGCATATATATATATATATATATATATATATATATATAGCAACACCATACCGTTATTCGTATACAAAGTCCAGCATAATCAATATCAACATTATTTAATACGCGATAATTATAGATTTACGTATGTATCCATGAATTTATAATTTGCTGCAGTTTAAATTTTTTATACTGTGTTTTTGTATACATTCGTGTAAGAATTATCGATGATGCGCATATAACGATCCTAAATATCCACGAATCGAAAGTAAGATATGTAAGCTTAGAGTTGCTGTAAAAATTTATATGTCAAACTGCCACATATAACAACGCGTAACGCGCATTCTTACACCTACGTGCACCTTTTAATCGATACCTCATATCCATCCATCTTTTTGACTCGACGTGTTAACGATGTAAATGCTAATAAAGTCCATCGATCATAATCGTTGCACCTCGGCTTTTGCTATTGCTACCGGCAGTATTGAAAATGCGAAAAGAAAAACGAAAAATAAGAAGCGTAATTGGGTCTCTTCGGGTTCGGAGGCTTAGGCTATTTTACATATGTATGTATATACAAAGTACCTGGAGAAAGTAAGACGTTAAAAAATTCTTATTCGAATACCACTCGTTGTATATGTGATTAAAAAAATTAAGAAAATGTATTATGTGTGCATGAAAATTGAACAAGATGCTTTTACATAAACGTTGATTGGCTGAGGGACAAAATTCAACGTTTCCTCGATTAGCAGTTCGGCCGTAACTTTATTTATTAATTAACAATGATAATAGTTGCATGCTTCATAATTTTTTATTCACAATCTATAAATTATATCAAAGCGATGCGGTTAATAGTTAATATTTTAACGTAACGTCGGTATACAACATCGTACAGACGGCAAGGTTGAGATAAAACAAGGGACACATCATTTCCAGCGTGCGGCTACTGAAAGAAAAAAGTTTAAAGAAAAAAATAAGATGGAAAATAAGCGAGAGCGGTAAGCAAGATGAAGGAGAAGAAGCGGCGACAAGATGTAACGACTGCTACTTTGCCAGCTTTTATTTATGGCGTTGAGAAAAAGAACGAAAGGGAGCAAAGAAGGCGCGGAGAGTAGTATGCTTACCCGCTGTAGCTTCGATCAATCTGCTTTATTTTTTCTTTTTCCTTCTCTCTCTCTCTCTCTCTCTCTCTCTCTTTCTTTCTTTTTTTTGTAATATTTTACCGGTATTGGAATTGTCCCTAAGACTTTACTTGATGTACTTGAAAATTTTCATAGTTTTTCCACCTTATATTATATTTATACATTTATTTTTCCACCCTTTATCATATTTATACATTTCTAGTATTGTCTGTTTAAATATTTAATTGCAACTTTATAATGGAAAAAATGTTTTCTTTAAATATTAAATTAGCTAACGTTATGACAAAGTTTTATTTTTTTTATTCTTTAAATTAATGTCAAAAAATGATTGATTCGTTGAATTAATAATATCGCCAAAATAATCGCATTAGATAAACATATATTATACCTTACACAAATTCAACAATAGTACAAATACTAAAAAAAAGCAACTTTGACTTTTAAGAAGCGTTTATGGAAAAATGGATAGTTGGTTGAAAAATATAAAAACCGTAATATCGTCTCGATAATTTAAATAAACCCGAAAATAGTACAATAAAAGCAAAAACAAGCACACTTGTCACAGCCACCCTAAGCAATTGCGTCTCTTGTTACACCGTCAAAACGAAACAATAGTCGATTACACGGGAGTCTGGAACCGATTTACGTACACACGCGCGAGAATGTAGTTAACGAATGAATAATTGATGTTCACGTGTCTCATGATACGCGCGGCGTTTTCTATGCGAGTAAACTTATAATGTACAAAGAGGCACATATTTATTGGATGACGTGAGTGATGTAACATGTACACACGCGCATACACACACACACACACACACACACATGTATAAATTTTATGATTTGGATGATTCTTTTTGTTTCACGGTAACCGATAATTTTTTTTCAAATCGTCCGTGTTGATGATTTGTTGAAAAAATAATCAATTGTACTAATGAAACATAAAAATTTTTCTTCCATATTTTTTCCCGATACTCGATGAGTACTGCTTAGCTAACCCATTTAAATAAATTACCTGATTGATTTAATTGAAAATTATTAACTACAAATTTTAATGCTACGAATTCAGCGGTCTATTAACAATAGATATTCTAGTACAAGTTTAAATATCCGAGAAATATTTCATTCATAAAAACGTTAACATTTCATTCACAAAACGTCGTTGAAAAATGTATTGAATTCATAATGTATGAATACTTATTAAATCATTCGTAATGAAAATAAAATAAAGAAAAGAAAAAAGCACATTTTATATGTTTGTTGAATGATTGTAAATAAACTTAAATAGGCCTATAATTTCATTTGTAATTATATACGCTCGCATATATGAGTTTGTGTGCATACATATTTTATCATTAAAGGCACGAGCAACGTTCTCGCCAATAATTTCTATTTGTTACACGGTCAATTTTTTTCTATCTTAATCACGCGCAGGATAATGTTCAATCTTTGCTTACAGTACACATTTGCGTATCCGTTAATAATCGCTTAAAAATTTTAACAGAAATTAATATTTTGATTCGTTACAAAACAAACTTAAAAGCTTGGAGTTAATAATTTGACAGGCATTCCGAGAATTTGTTCTAGAAAAATCATTGAATCTGAGAAATGCATTCCGTTCAATAGAACCGAAACGTAGCTGAATGCAATATGTGCAATATATGAATAAAAATAAGCACCGAAAATGCGAAAGTACCGCGACCGAGATATACGTGGAGAGGTAGAGAGAAAGAGCGAGAGCGAGAGAGAAAGAGAGAAAGAGAGAAAGAGAGAGAGAGAGAGAGAGAGAGAGAGAGAGAGAGAGAGACAGGATAGATTTATAAATCCTATTTCAGTGACGATTGTTTTGATTATATAATTATCAATAGATTGTATTCTTTTTGCTCGTCTGTAGGTCGGGCAAAACGGATAATAAAAGAAAAAAAAAACAAAAAAACAAAAATTCACATAAAAGGTTTTATTTAAGAGCTTATTTATCTAAATTTTTATAAATGTTTAAAAATTTAATTTAAAAATTGTAGTTATAAATAAACGAAAGCCGGATTATAAATGTTAATTTTGTATACAGTTTTTTTCATACCAAACCTTAATCTATCCTTATATATGTATGCGTGCGCGCGCGTGTGTGAGTAGTAAAAGCGCATGGCGCTTACCGATATACAATACGAAGAGTTTCATCTCGTGCATGAAGAGATTGACCCCAAGAGACTATAGGCGTCCTTGAACCTATCTTTGGATGAACAAGTGCTGCACCACGTCGTTCATAATTATGACAATCGTAATACTGGTTGAGCTGTTAACGCTAATAGATTTTCGTAGATTGTCGTTGTTATTCTTTTTTTCGAACGCGCTGCAAAGATGTATCTGAAATTTTAAAGGTGCAAAATAATATAATATGTTTCAATCTTTTGTAAAATTTTATAACGAGTTTAAAGTTAAAAAAATTTTCTTATATAAACAATTAATTAAAAATATAAACATCTTTTATTATTTCTTACTTTGTTCTATATTTTTTCTTCGCCCAATCAACTCTTTGATAAAAATGTTTTACTAGCTATTTAAAAATCAATATATAATCAAAACTGTTTAGAATTATTTTTTTGTTTACTTTTATAATTATCGAATTTCTAAAAAATCAGTTTTGTACATAACGTACATATACTTATTTTCAAAGCCAACTTATACATACACATCAAGTCAGCGACAAATCGGTTCAAATCTCGACGTCTTATTATATAATTCGCGCCTGAATTTCTTACTCGAGAATTTCGCGCCACTCGATGGCTAACAGTATTGTATGCGCGGGAGTTTGGCCGGTTTCCTGGCTTAATCGCTTGAACGCCGCCGCAACGAGCACCGTTTTTTTTCTTCACAGCTCATTGTCTCTGCTTTTACCGGACAAAGTAGGAAAAAGATTTTATTGTGCGTTAACTGGATTATCTCCGTAAAAGCTCGGAAATAGCTTGGGTTTTATATTCTAGTATATATACTCGCCGACAATTATCGAGAGCTTTAAGCTTATTAAACTAACCCTTGAATCGTGTTTGATTCTCTTCGATCCTTATCATATATGTATAAGAAATTCCATTAGATATTTAGCTATTAAGAGCGATAATTCTAACGAGCCCACAGATACATACATACGAGAAGAGTTTAGTTTCTGGTAAGACTCTTGAGCGCGAAAGACGCGGAAGAGAAATATTTTGCGCGTGCATGTATGCAAATCTGCGAGAATATATCCAGCGCTTCTGTTCTTTCCCTTCCGTGTACGTATATATGTATACGCACGGCAACAATCCATACTACGATTCGCACATTGAACTTTACGGAGAGAAGAGAAAGAGAGATAGAGAAAGAGAGAGAGAGAGAGAGAGAGAGAGAGAGAGAGAATAAGAGAGAAAAGATATAACGCGCGCATAGTTATTGGACAATGGATTATTTCTCTTCCGCGAGTCTCGCGCGCGGTTGAATGATCCGTGGAAAAGGGCTCGAAGAATATAGAGATTCAGCGACACTTTACTGGATTTATTTATTTTTTTGTTTTGTTTTATACATAAGTGTGTATATATTTTTGCATTCCTCTCATTATAACAAAGAGGCTACTTTTCATCTTTAATTGGATCTTTGGTTAATGGGCGCGATTGGAATTTTTATGTATGTGAGCGTGTACGTTTGCATGCGCGCGCGCGCGCGCGCGTGTGTGTGTGTGTGTGTGTGTGTGTGTGTGTGGATGAATGCTTGAATGTGGCGTTTAGCTTGATGAAAAGGAAGAGAGAATCGTATATGCGGAAATGAAAATAATAGAATTATACTGTAATGTGTTGCGGAATTTTTAAAAAGTACAATAATGAAAGCATTTTGAGAATTTCATGGACATACATACCGATCGTTGAATATGTCACGATTAAGAATATAAGAGGTTTAATTAAATATTCGTTTTCATAACTCGATATATAGAGTTAAGGATCGATTACTAATATCTATTGTAAATTTGCAGGATTTTACGAGAGCCGAGAGGATGAAAAAGAAGACAAAGAGGAAGAAAAGAAACAAGTTAAAACAATTTTTCTCGACGCTTGAGCTAGGATAGCTCAAGCGTCGAGCTGGCTTCGAAAGATCATCGATGCGCAATTGCAATAACTACGCGTGAGTATATAAATACTGATATTCTTCCTTAACTCTTCTTTTTGTCCGGATTTTATTTAGCGAACGATCAAGGAATTAGTTGTGCAAACAAATAATTAGTTAATTATGGTAAGATTAAAAAAAAAGTTTTTTTTACAGAGGAATGTTCACATTATACGGTTATAGGTTAAAAATGATGATACGTTAGATGAGACTGAGAAGTATCACAAGGTAAATTTCGCGAAAGAACATTCTTTTCATTTCTTTCTTACGATGATTCCTAACGATCGATCATCGATTCTTATATAATATTAATTACACTAGTTTGCTGGTATTATCCAATCGAGCTGCCAGCGTTCTTATTTGCAATAACAACAACAATAACAACGACATGAACAAGAAAGAAAAAAAAACGAGGATACGACCAATGGAATTTCTGAATGAAAGCTTTCAGCAAAATTGAATGAAACTACACTCGCCGGATTTTTCATCAGATACCGCCGTTTACCTTATTTTTCTTTTCTTGGAAGTGGAAAAATTTTAACGAGTTAACATTATATGCAAATTAATATAATAAAGAGATACCGGACGACGAGACAATATTTAAGTCGCTTAAAATATATAAAATACGATCGCGATCGCAAATCGTACGCAGAGCGACGCTGAGTTGAATTCGAAATTTTTTTTTTTCTTTCTTTCTTCAATTTTCCCCCTAACGTCTCTTTTTTCTTTTTGGATTCACACCGCGCCAAACTGTTCCGCAATCGCTGAATTCGTAAAGCGAATTCATAATATAAAATGTCCCGTTTATTTTAACGAACGTAGTCCATTTTATTTTTGTTTAAAGTATACATAAAAGTTTATTCAGACGTTATACTTTTTTATATAGCTAGATGTCCACAATAGTCTGTTATTTATTTTTTTTTTTTTTATCTCTTTTCTTTTTAATAAAAAATGAATAATTCATTAAAATTACATTTTAAAATTGTTAATCAAACTATTACGCCTATTGGTTTTATTTTTATCCAAGGATTAATCATGAATACTTAGTAAATTAATCAGCGTGTATTAAGGTAAAATCTAATGAAAATTGTAAAAAAAAAAAAGACAAAAGAAATAATATTTTATCGGGGAAATCACGTCAACCAAAAGTTTAGCATTTCTTTGAAGCATAGCGTTTATTATAACTAATGAGGCACTTATAAATCTCATGCACAGACTTATAGCTATAATTAAGATTACTCAAAATATGAATATTTTAATCTTTGAATTTAGATATATATATATATATATTATAACGAAACCTAAATTATATCTTAATATATTATTTTTATCGTGCTTTATATTAAAATTCATATTCCTTTACTTTCGAAAGTTTTACAGTTGTAATAATGTAATTTTTAAGCTATAAAACTTACATGAATTATTATTTTAACGCCCAAGGTTTATTCAATTAAATAATAATAAATAAATAAATAAATAAATAAATAAAATTAGAGCAGAATTTTTATAAAGTAAGTTAATAATATATCTATATTATGTATAGTGTAACCTTGTATCACATGTCCCTTGAGAATTCAGAACAACGTTTACCGAGAATTAATTACCAACTAAATAGAGTAAACGAGTTAATTAAATGACATTTCTTAATAAGGGATGATAATTTTTTTTATTAAATGAAAATTTTTTAATTAAAAGAAAGATAAAATCGTAAATAATGAGACACCACAATTATAGACAAATGTTTGTTCATTTGAATAGTTTGATTCATATCTATTTTTCTTTTGTTTATCGATTGATAAGCTGTAAATATTTCCGCATTAGCTTAATATTCGTGATGACGTTTTTTAAAGTTTTTAAATAAATAATATCATTAATTTTGTTTTAAAACTTTTTTTTTTTCGAATAAAATTGACTTATTAATGTTAAGTTAAATTATTATTTTTTAAGTACTATTTTTAGAAAATCCAGAAATTATTTCTTATTTAACAACAAAGCTTATAATTTTGCAATTGTAATTTCTTTTTTTTTTCAATGGATTGCATCAATATATAATAACTGGATTAACAAACATATGTCGCATCAAAATATTCACAAAAATCCTTAATGATTAAAACCTCACCCTTAAGGTTTCACAAATCTTTCTCGCCGTATTCTCGTACAATTTACAAGTTTACATGCTTACGTTTACCTGCACAAACACCTGAACGTTGCGGTACACATGCGTTGTCCATATAATCCGCGGCGCGGAGGGACATTTTCCTTCCCCTTCTTCTTGAGCAGCTCGCGCGCGCGATTCTACCGCGCACGGACACACGCCAATTGGAGAAGAAGAAGAAGAAGAAGAAGCCGCGCGCGAGAGCCGTCTTAAGCCGGGAGAGAGAAAGAGAGTTAGAGAGAAAGAGAGTTAAAGAGAGAGAGAGAGAGAGAGAGAGAGAGAGAGAAGGGAAGAGAGAGATAGAGTCTTTATAAGTGGGAGCCATCCGCGTCCTCGGGACTTACTCCCTCGAGAGAACTCGTGTGCGCGCCGCGATCCGAGGATATCGACACAAACGCATACCCACACACACACACGCGCGCGCGCATATATATATATATAATATAGATATATTATACAGACAGAGGGGCCTACGATTTTCTTCCAGTTTACGCGGACTTGTTACTCTTGCGACTCTATGCGACCATCGCGGATTGTTCCTTTTTTTCTGTAAATTACATTTTCTCGTTTTTTTGTTCTTTTTTTCCAATACTTTATTCAAAAGCTCTCGAGTATTTTAATTTTAATCAGAATCAATTCACCAATAGGAATAATAAAGAGAAAAAAAGGAAAGAAGAAAAAAGGCGCGCGCGTTGCACGTAAATCTCCGCGTTTCATTTACGAGATGAGAAGTCCGCTGGAGTGAAAAGTGCCAATTGTAAACTCCGAATTTCATTTCATTAAGGGTGAGTACTCGATCATTTTTATCTTTGTTATCGCGATTCTATAATGATATCCTTGCTGTTGGTAGAAATTTTCGTATGGTTGATTAAATATAAAATAACGATCACTTATGATTTTTTCGTATGATTGATTAAATATAAAATAATGATCACTTTTAATTTTGCATTGATTTTTCTCTCCGATCTATAAAGCGTGTCCTTTCAAATTGCGCGCCATTTACCTAGGAGAATCTTCACCAATCGCTTACATTTAAAAAAATTTAAATGTCGATCGCGGTTAACTTAAATAATTGTTAAATTATATTCATGAAATAAGTAAATGATTGAATTTCAGTCTAAAAAGCTTTTTTCTTGATTTGCATACGAAGTAAGATTCGCAAATTATTATATTATTTAATGAAACGATTGCAGATTATGCGCATTTTACTAAAGTATATTGTGATCTTTTTATATTTTTATATTAGGTAAAACAGGAAACATTCAAAATTTTTCTTCTCTCATTGTGAGTACTGAATATAATGAAATTCATTTTAAACTGGTTTTAAAACTTCTCGCAATTAAAGTAGACATATTAGATACGTAATTATTCTAGGCCTTTGAAATTTTAAAAGTTCGCATGCAAACTAAAATTATTATGTGTATTCGAAATAAAGATTTTAGCGGCTGATAAAGTTATAAAATATTACCGGAAAACGTAACCTTTAAATTTAATATCGATTTCAATTCGAATGATAAAAACTATAAAATTCAAAATTGATTTAAAATTGACAAGCTTAGATTAAAGTGAGCCTCGACGAGTCTAAACAATGACTCGGTAGGCTTTTAATTACACATCTCTGATTTTAATAGCATTAAAAATTAATTTACAAACGAAAAAAAAAAAAAAAAAAATAGATAAATAAATTACAGACAGAAGACACGATGCCGTTAAGATAGCCGATTGGTATTATGGACTCGAGGTAAAATGTTTTGTCAAGCTTATCTCCCGTAATCGGCTGATTGCAGGCAATTATTATCGTAATTTTTTTCCATTTAAAATCAAACAATTTATGCACAGAGAGAAGTCAGTCATTAACTATTTAAGCAGACGAGTAAGCCTTAGTGACGTCATGTACGGCAACGGCGATTTTGAACTTGTTCGCGATCAATTTATCTCTCTAGCTAAAACAAAGCACAAAAAAGAAAAAAAAAAAAAAACACAAAAAATCTTTATTCGTAAGCGCAGTTGTGTGACTGAAATATATGAAAAATAATATAATCAGTATGTCGGGACAAAAACTTTAATTTTTCGATTATTTGTACAATCGTTTTTATTTCCGAGTCGATTTTTGTTTGTTTATTAAATTTGCAAATATGCGTACCAATAGACACCAACAAATGCATGAATTTTAGGTTTAGCTTGCGAATAAAAAATATTTCATCGAAAGAAAGCTGCAAAATGCATAAACGAGTCGCTCCGGTATTCGAACTAATCGATGCCATCGAAGTTATGGATATCATCAAGGTTGTTTGTAAAAATATTTTCATGTCGGCAGCGTGTCGATAAGATAATCCTCCCCCGGCGACAAAACGGCGAGACAACCTGTAGCCCTCGTCGAAGAAAAAAATGGAAAAAAAACCTTGACCTATAACCGTCGTGTTTTCAGGAAGTAGGGTTTTGATAATTCCGCGCAGCTTCTAATAAACGATTCTCTCATTACCGTTTTAGAGCGGCTCACGTCGCTTATATATACACTAGTTTGCTCGTACTACACACGTAGCGCGTGATACGTGACAGGATCACGCGAAATTTTGCGTTCGGCCTCATTCTCATGCTCTCGGCTCGCTCGCGCGTTTTTTTTTCCACGAGCGGATTTGGCGAGCCTCGTTTATCGCTTTGCCCGTGGGTATGCGTGTTATTCACTAACAGTGACGTGCGGCTTTTCTTTTATTATTATGCGCACACGCGTGCGCCTGCTCATCCCTTTTTCGATTCGGCTCATTTGTATAACTAACGGCGCACTGTACCTGCTGCAACATCTCGGATTTATCCGGGTGATTTACTTAGTTATCTATTTAATCGGTTGGTATCAACCTATCTGCACATCTTTCGCATCAATTAATCTTCTCAAGGTGCTCGAAATAATTACGTTAACGTCGGATTATTATCACTATCATTATTTCTATAGATCGTCGCAACTATACCTACATATACACATTAAAGATGAAAGAATATGGAAAAGGAGAAAGGGGATGCGAGGGAATCGATTAAAAACGTAACGCTTGTATGTTACTCATCGGGTTATTCGGAACATTTAAAACGCACTGGAACTTAAAAATCAACGTGTACACGAGAAAAGAGTGCGCGTCTTATACACGTATACGTGATTGCATGTTTCCGTAATCCGGCTTTACCTGCAAACGAACGCGCGCCTGCGCCTTTAACTACGCTTTACATGTGTAACATGTGGTGAATTGATGGTGATTTTTACAAATGTTTTTTTTATAGACGAAACACCTTGAAAATTTTAATGTTCTCGAAGAATGCTTAATGCTTAGTCTAACGGTTATCTAAATTTCGTTATTAATCATTCATTATTAAGGAAACGATTCGAAGGTGGGGTACGATGTTTTAACGAGAACTTTGCCTTTACCCGTCTGTCCATCTGTCTGTTTGTGTCGTCGTTGCTCTGAAAAAGGTGGACCAATTTTGAAGTTATTTCTTTCTTCAATTTGAATGGGTTTCAAGTTTCCAACGCTGAAGTCTAACGAAATTTTTTTAAAAACTGTTTTCATTTAAAATTTATATTTATATTTTTTTAGTCTCAGTGTTTTATAGGATAACCAAATATCCAGATACGGATTTAAATATGATTTGCACATTTTTAGCAGCTTTATTTGAATGTGAAAAATTATTTCGTTATACTTAAACGTTGCAAACTTCAGACCCATCAATTTGAAGGTAATAAAGATGCCTTATAATCAGATGAAAATTGGTTAAGCCGTTTAAACATTATCGTCTCTTTTCCTAATTTGCATAAAAATCTTTAGTAGTGTCTGACTTTTTTTTTAATTTTTTGACTTTTTTATGACTTTTTTTTAAATTTAAAATTTCGTTAAATTAGCGTTATGATCGATTTTATTTTTTAATTTTATTTCGTTCTTCTCGTGCTTTTACTCCCTCCCACTCACTTCGTCCTCTCTGTCTCTGCGTGTTTGTGTCAATATAGTTCCGCCTTAAGCGAATTCTCGGCGAGGCGAAGCATTTAAATTTCAATTTGGGATGCGCTTTTCGACTCGCGACTTAATTTCGAGGACACGGTCATCGAATTCCCGCGTAGTTAATCATTGGTGTTTACTTATATGAACGACTTAATTAATTTTTACGATTGTTTTCCTTTTTCATTTTTGTTTTAACGAGAACAAAATGATTTTTTATTTGCATTAATCGTTATGAAAGAAGTTAAAGGAATGAGATTAAAATTTTATTTAAAATAAATTAATATGAGTATATTACTGATAGAAAATAATTTCGAAAATAGTCATGGTAGAAAATAAAGTATAAACTTCGCCAGTAACAAGTAGCATCATTGTCTTTACTTATTAAATCAATGGACTATTACCTCGCCTTATTTAATCATACATTCAACGAACGATACTGCAAATATTAATGCTTTAAATATTGTTTTTTATTCAGTCAATGTTTCTGGTATTATTCAGAAGGTTAATATGCCGGAAAACCAATAATAATTTATTAATGAAATTATGTTTTGAATTTATTATTATCTCGCTGTATTTTTTATACCTAAAAGTAATTCGAGAAATAAAAAGATTTATATATTGCAAGTTTTAAATGATTTCTTTTTAAAGATTTCTAAAATTTTACATTTATTAATATTAGAAATATTTTTGAAATAAAATATATAATAAATTTTGATATAAGTCAATGATACCAAGGAATTTAAAGATATATATATATATATATATAGAGAGAGAGAGAGAGAGAGAGAGAGAGAGAAATAAAAAATAAAAAAAGATTCGTTAACAAAATTATTAAAAATTTTTCTTTCGAAAATTACTCATCATGCTTTTATTACTTTTAAGTAAATATCAGAATGAAAATGACTATCAAATATGAGACAGGAGGAACAAATCGAAAAAGAGAACAAGAGTATTATCGTAAAGAAAATAAGAGTAAGAATATGAGATAAGAGAAATGAGAGAAAAGCGCCAGGGAATGCGTAAAAAGCAAAACTGGAGCATTAGCGCTTACTCTTTTATTTCTCTCTCTCTCTCTCTCTCTCTCTCTCTCTCTCTCTCTCTCTCTCTCGCTCTCTCTCTCTCTCTCTCTCCCGCTTACAACTTCAATCTATTCCTCTTTGTATGTTCATATACATATATATACAATCGCGCGTTTACGTGAAAATCTCCCTTAGCCATTTCCATACGATATTCAACAACACCACACTAGCTAGTTCGACCATAAACAAGGCAACGGCATCTGCAGCGCAGAAGCAGCAACACTGGAGTTGAAAAGGACGAGAAGCACACAACTCCACAGCATCTTTGTCTCCCCAAGTGTGGTTCGAGCTCTTTTCCCATGTAAATTTCGCTATGTACTATGCGTACATTCACAGCGTTACATAGACTTACTCACTCTCTCTCTCTCTCTCACTTTCTCTCTCTCTCTCTCTCTCTCTCTCTCTCTCATGCGCATAGCATTAGAGGTTTACTAACCTGCACCGGTGTCTGACTCCTCTTTATCGTCTTCGCTGGTCCGTGTCTTCTCTCGTTCCTACTTCCTTTTTTCGCTGTGCTTTTATATCTCTCACTTGCTCTCTTTATCTGTATACCTTTATAGCAATCATCTCTCGTTTAGTTGTGGAATGCGCGTGTGTTTATTTATAACCTACATGTTAATATTTATAATGAACAAAAAATGTTGTATTTTACTCGCTCTAGGTTAAATATGAATGCTTTGAAAATGATAACTTTTGTTCCTCTTTCACATTTATTTTACCATTGGACTCAATGGAAATAAAACATTGGATAATGTATTCGAAGGATATATCTACTACTTTTATATGTTCAGAAAAAAAAAATTCAATTACTTTTTTTCTTTTCTTTTTTATAGATTCGAACGATTTATTATATTTCATCGGAGTATCGATTAAATTAAATATACGTTAAATAATCAACCATTCGTAGGTAATATTTCATCATAGTTATCGGAACGCATTAAATTAAATTGCCGCTTAGTACAAAAAATACATACAACCACCATCATCTGATATTTTTACAATAGCTTTGAAAAGTATTCTTCCTGTGCGACATCGCAGTTAAACGAAGAGAGCGCGTGATTCGTACCCATATCCAACTCCTGTAATTCTTAACGAGTACTTCGCGTAAGATAACGCGCGGAGGGCACATTTTACTATTCCCTAGAGAATTTTAACGAGCTGCTTACGCTAGTTGCGTCTGTCCTGTTCGCTTGACTCTCAGTGGTGCTTATATCGAGATTGAAAAGTCGAGTGCGCATGCGTGTGTGTGCGCGCGCGCACGCATAAGCTAATGGGTAGAGCTTAAACTTGGCACTACTTTTCAAGACTATGTATCTTTTTGTAATAATGAGCTTCTTTATGCGCTTTATTGTTGTGAGCGATGAAAGACATTAATTCAGAATACGATGAATATTTTAGTCAGCGCGAGGCGATGAATTATCGATATCCTCAAGTCCTAGGTAATACACTGACTTTTTCGAGAGTTTTCCTTAGCGTTTGTGTTATTGCGTGCGATAAGCTTATAATGTTTATGCTGTATTATTTTATGGCGAAATGTCTTCCTTTTGAATGAGAGAATTTTAATGCGCGAACCCGAATATTGAATAAAGTCCACTGTATTTTAAAGGAATTTAATTATGTACTTTCGTTGGCACTTTGTCTCTCTCTCTCTCTATCTATCTATCTCTCTATTTAATGTCAAAGATGAGGTAACTATCAACTTAAGTTGTAAAAATAAATGATTCTGTATTTATTACATTTTATAATAACCAGGATAAAGCGATGCTTTCAAATATTTTGACTTTAATACATTATTCATTATAATCAATAATATAAAAAAATTTTTTTTTTATTTGAACATTATTTACTTTTTCAAAGAATTTTACTGGTAAAGGATAAAAAATTCGAACGGTAATAATAGAATTGTCGTTCATAAAAACTATAAATGATTTTGTCGAATATAATCACATTAAAAATACGATCATTGAAATAATGTTTATATGGCCTTAACATTTTTATATATAAAAACGGTCGGCTATTTTCAGTCTGGGCGTTTTATTATTGAAAACTAATTAATTTGAATACAAATAACGCAACTGCAAAGGAGATTTATTTAGCCGAATAAGAAGAGTTTGATAGATTATTGGTTAAGTCGTACAGATATGACAAAGACGGCACTTTATTTCGATACTGGCAAGTAAATAATTGTTTGCTTCATCTCGTCGATATATCGTAGAATAACGAGTAAAACATCAATCTGTTACATATTGTCGAAAGATAACAAAAGGGGCTTAACACATTGAAAAATTTTTCATGTTTATTCTAATGGTTGACGTTTTACACAAATATTCCTTATCAATCGCTGCTGCTTTCACGCTTTATTTATGATTGTACGCATATATTTCTTCAAGTTATTTGGGTTCTCGCATAAATATAATTTATATTAAAATCAACTTAACATTCTTTCGATAAACAGAGAAAATAAATTAGCAACTCTATAACATGCGATAGTTTATTATTTCAGGAAGACTCTCTGATTCTTTCTTTCTCTTTTTTTTTCTGTTTTTTAATAATTTGTTATCATTAGTTTATTTTTTATAATGTTAAACTGCTTAAACGTTAATAAGTAATTTGTTATTAAAAGTCGATTATTAATTCAGTTATTGTTAATCAAATATTTACAAGGGACCTAATAACGATAAAGATAATTTATTTTTTTTTTTTCGTCTGAATCATTGAGAATATTATAGAAAACTTAAAGTTTAATTATAAACATTTTATAACCATATAATAATAATAATAATAATAATAATAATAATAATAATAATAATAATAACAACAACAACGAGGACAGTTGGACGGCGATAGCTACCTTCGTCGAGACTGTCTTGAGGGGTAAGAAGGCGGACGGGTGTTTGGAATAGTTGGTGAAGGGTAGCACAAGCACGAGTCAGTGAGTGAATGTGAATGAAAGAATCGTATGAAAGGAATTACGAGACGGAGACAGGTTACAACCTTACGGGGAACGGACTGACGAATAGACAGGACCTGCAGCGGCGAAGCAATACGAAAGTAGATCCATGCTGCAGGTTGGACAGAAGGTGGAGATTTCATCAGCGCATCATATGTCTATGGTTTTATATCAGACATATGCTGGCGTATGGCGGGTTAGACGGTCCCCGGGGTTGCTGATGCCCTTGCCACGGATGTGCCCGAGCAATCGAGCCCACCCGAGGCCAGAGCTGACGCGACTATAGAACCCGTCACACCAATGGGTCCCCCCGCGTCTACAGGTAGGCAAAGGGGTCCTCACTGATGGTCTGGTTTAGGCAGATTCCCCGTTTTTTTACCACCGAAACAAAAAAAAAAAAAAAATAACAACAACAACAACAATAACAACAACAATAACAATAATAATAATAATAATAATAATAATAATAATAATAATAATTTAATCGAATCAATATTTACATTTAATATATATATTTATCGTATATTTCAAGATAAACTTTGCAAAATAAACTAAACGAAAAAACACATAATTAATTTCTCTCTACACACACACGCGCGCGCACGCACGCATATATACATATATATTTTCGTATAAGGTCACGCGATAGGAAATTCTCTTAATTTCTCTTCGCATATTGGTGGCGCGCGTAATTGATCTTAATCCGCGCAAACGCATAGATAGATGCGTGACGCGCTGAATGGTGCAAACGCTCGGGACTGACACTGCTTACTGTTTATTTATACTTTATATGCGTGTCATAAAAAGCGCGTTATTATTTTCCTTACATATCACTTTTTCATAATCTGCGCGCGTTTCCTATGTACACCGTACGTTCATTATTTTCTTTATATTTTTTTTAAAGTAAGAATTGTTGCTCAATGAGAGTCCTTAACACGGAGGATGAGTAAGGATGAAAAATTGTCAGCTGCAAAAGATTCTCAGGACTGATTAAGCTGCGTAGAAAAATAAGCGCAGAAGTATAGAGATTCCTCTATGAATATGCGTAAAGTAGAGGACGACGTTTTAATGGCGTAAACAGTTGACCGATGTCTCATCATCAACCGGAATAAATTTACCTTTTGTTTGATATTAATTAAATATATTTAATAGGCGTTTTCGCATAAATGCAATTCATTTGTTGAAACTTTTACGCGCTCACTTAACTTTCCTTGCCGTGTTTATTGCTTATACACACACACACACACACACACACACACACACACATATTTATTTATTTATTTATTTATCGGAAATTTAAAGGCTTTTTTTTTTTTTTAATGCGATGGATAAATTAATAAAGTAAATCGCCATATATAACACATCGTTCAGTAAGTCCCGAGACTAACCCAGAGATTGTGCTAGTAGTACCAAACTGGCCACGTTTCCATAGAGTGCGAACCTTTACATGAAACGTGTAAAAATTTCACGTCGATCGGATCACAGACAGCAGAGTTATCGAGGTTAGAGTAAAGTCACTTTGTAATTTGTTTGAAAAATGGAAAAAAGCGAGTTTCGCGTGTTGATAAAACATTGTTTTTTAATGGGTAAAAACACCGTAGAAGCCCAGCAATGGCTTGAAAAAAATTACCCGGACTCCTCTCCATCCAAACCAACGATTTGTCGTTGGTATGCTGAGTTTAAACGTGGTCGTACGGACACAAACGATGCGGAACGTTCGGGTAGGCCATTGGAAGCCGTTACACAGGAAAATGTGAGTGAAGTGTTAAAAATTGTAATGAAAAATCGCA
This sequence comes from Chalcis sispes, assembly GCA_949987625.1. Lineage (NCBI taxonomy): Eukaryota > Metazoa > Arthropoda > Insecta > Hymenoptera > Chalcididae > Chalcis > Chalcis sispes. The sequence continues at coordinate 75,616,682 of OX465096.1, forward strand.
AAGTGAAGGTCCGTGAGATTGCAGAAATGACACAGATATCATCTGGAAGCGTATTTACAATCCTTCATGAAAAATTGAGCATGAAAAAGGTTTTTTCCAAGTGGGTGCCGCGATTGCTTTCAGTGGAACAAAAACAGCAACGAGTCGACGATTCAGAGAGCTGTTTATCGCTATTTACTCGCAATAAAAAGGATTTCCTGCGTCGATACGTGACCATGGATGAAACATGGATACATCATTTCACTCCGGAGTCGAATCGGTAATCATCTGAGTGGCGCATGGCTGGCGAAAGCCGCCCAAAGCGTCCAAAAACGCAGCAGTCTGCTGGCAAACTCATGGCGTCTGTTTTTTGGGATACGCATGGCGTGATTTTCATTGACTACCTGGAAAAAGGTAAATCGATCAACAGTGATTATTATATTGACTTGTTGGTACGTTTGAAGGAGGAGATCGCAGCAAAACGACCGCACATGAAGAAGAAAAAAATCTTTTTTCACTAAGACAATGCATCATGAAAATGCACCATGTCCATGAAAACAATGGCAAAATTGAACGAATTGGGCTTTAAATTGCTTTCCCACCCCCCGTATTCGCCAGATTTAGCCCCCAGCGACTACTGGCTCTTTGCTGATCTCAAAAAAATGCTCCAGGGAAAAAAATTTGGCTCGAATGAGGAGGTCATTGCCGAAACTGAAGCCTATTTTGAAGCAAAGGATAAATCCTTCTATAAACATGGTATAGAAATGTTGGAAAGGCGTTGGAAAGATTGTATCACTCTAAAAGGAGATTATATTGATGAATAAAAGTGATTTTTGAAAAAAAATGTTGTTTTCGTTGTTAGTCTCGGGACTTATTGAACTATGTGTTATATATTAGTTATTTATGTACCTTGTGCGAGCCTCGCGTCATTACAGCTTGAGGCAAAATATGTTGTGGATGGATAGTAGGGCCGCAGTCGCGAGCGCAGCGAGCGACTAAGGCGCCTCTATCCATCCACAAAATATGAGCCGAAAGCTTTAATGACGCGAGGTTCGCTCATGGTGCTTAAAAAATTTTTCAGCCTTGTAACCCGTACGAAGACTCTTACTTAGTTAACAGAATAATTAATTTTATTTTGTTGCATATCAATTAAATGCAATTTCGAACCCATACTGACAGTTCGTAAACTACAGATATCGTCTGCTAACGCATGCGCATTTTGTACACACACGCGTACATGTACATGTGTGTCAAAAAGTGACAGACAACATAATGTAAATATAAATATAAATTATGAAATTAAAAAAAATAGTAAATGGATTAATATTTAAAAATAAAATTAATTCTTGAACAATTATTATTTATTAAAAAATATAAATTTCTTGAGTATATTTATTAAATATTTATACAGAATAATATTTTTAACAAAAGTTTTTTTTATAAGATTTGAAGGTTTATTAATAATATTAATACTATTATAATTAATATAAATACTTTCTTATGTTATTTTTATTATAACAATACTATATTTGTTTAACACATTTTTTGTATAATCAATGAATTTTAGTCTCTTATTTAACATGAAAAAACAGTAACTTTTTTAAATATTTTAAATTTAATTTCTTCACACAAAAAACTTTCAAATCATTTATCTAAATCACAAACAAAATTATAAACTAAAAAATTATCACTTTAAAATCACTTATTATTAAATTTTTTAATTTTGCGAGATTATATTAGATTTTGCTTTTTCTATTAGTTTATTTAATTCACGTTTGCATTCTTCATCACTGTCACTATCACTCGTTTTTTTTTTTTATTATTTAATAAATTGTCCATTTTTATTCTTCTTCTCACATATTAAGAACGAATATTACCGACACACGATACACTATACTGAAAGAAAACCAAAGAAAAGCAGAGCCCCGTGGTCGGTTGAATGTACATACTGAGCGAAGGAGAGAGCGAGACAGAGATAGGGTGGTCACGTGGGAGCAATGGTGCGCGCGCTCTTATCGCTATCTCGTTCTCTCTCCTTCGCTCAACATACATAAGTCTTATTACGCGTTTCGAAAATATAAGTTTCGATGAAGACTCACATGCTAGGCTATATGAAGCGACAAATACATAGCAGTGGCGCTGTTAACTTTTTTTTCTCCTGGCACATATACAGCCTAAAAGGACGTATAGAATGTCTATACAGCCTAGAAGGACGTATAGAAAAATGTTAATACGATCGAGAAGGCGCTTGCGCGTATGGAAACCATTTACACGCTGACGATGCTCCGTAGGTAAGAGTCGCCGTACGGGTTAGTAGGCTGAAAATATATTTTCAGCCTACTAACCCGTACGGCGACTCTTACCTACGGAGCATCGTCAGCGTGTAAATGGTTTCCATACGCGCAAGCGCCTTCTCGATCGTATTAACATTTTTCTATACGTCCTCCTAGGCTGTATGTCATTCTATACGTCCTCCTAGGCTGTATACGTCCCAGGAGAAAAAAAAGTTAACAGCGCCACTGCTATGTATTTGTCGCTTCATATAGCCTAGCATGTGAGTCTTCATCGAAACTTATATTTTCGAAACGCGTAATAAGACTTATGTATGTTGAGCGAAGGAGAGAGAACGAGATAGCGATAAGAGCGCGCGCACCATTGCTCCCACGTGACCACCCTATCTCTGTCTCGCTCTCTCCTTCGCTCAGTATGTACATTCAAGCGACCACGGGGCTCTGCTTTTCTTTTGTTTTCTTTCAGTATAGTGTATCGTTGTGTCGGTAATATTCGTTCTTAATATGTGAGAAGAAGAATAAAAATGGACAATTTATTAAATAATAAAAAAAAAAAACGAGTGATAGTGACAGTGATGAAGAATGCAAACGTGAATTAAATAAACTAATAGAAAAAGCAAAATCTAATATAATCCCGCAAAATTAAAAAATTTAATAATAAGTGATTTTAAAGTGATAATTTTTTAGTTTATAATTTTGTTTGTGATTTAGATAAATGATTTAAAAGTTTTTTGTGTGAAGAAATTAAATTTAAAATATTTAAAAAAGTTACTGTTTTTTCATGTTAAATAAGAGACTAAAATTCATTGATTATACAAAAAATGTGTTAAACAAATATAGTATTGTTATGATAAAAATAACATAAGAAAGTATTTATATTAATTATAATAGTATTAATATTATTAATAAGCCTTCAAATCTTATAAAAAAAACTTTTGTTAAAAATATTATTCTGTATAAATATTTAATAAATATACTCAAGAAATTTATATTTTTCAATAAATAATAATTGTTCAAGAATTAATTTTATTTTTAAATATTAATCCATTTACTATTTTTTTTAATTTCATAATTTATATTTATATTTACATTATGTTGTCTGTCACTTTTTGACACACATGTGCATGTACGCGTGTGTGTACAAAATGCGCATGCGTTAGCAGACGATATCTGTAGTTTACGAACTGTCAGTATGGGTTCGAAATTGCATTTAATTGATATGCAACAAAATAAAATTAATTATTCTGTTAACTAAGTAAGAGTCTTCGTACGGGTTACAAGGCTGAAAAATTTTTTAAGCACCATGAGTGAACCTCGCGTCATTAAAGCTTTCGGCTCATATTTTGTGGATGGATAGAGGCGCCTTAGTCGCTCGCTGCGCTCGCGACTGCGGCCCTACTATCCATCCACAACATATTTTGCCTCAAGCTGTAATGACGCGAGGCTCGCACAAGGTACATAAATAACTAATATATATGTAAAGGTCGCATTAATGCTTTAAGTGCGCTAATAGTGAAACGTGTAATTTATCTTTATTGAAGAGAGTATTCATTCGTTACTATCATTTGTTAATTTTTATATAAAAGGCTATTAAAATGCGAAAGTTCATCAGAATACATGATTATGTTTACATTGAGAATAATTGATTTTAATGTACAACTTATAGTAAACGAAGCCTTCGGACTTTTTTTCTGCTTTCATAAATAATATTTTAAAAAATGCCTTAATCTACGATGTTATTCAATGTTCGACACTTTAACATGGATAACAATTTCCAAGACTTATTATTATATTGGATAAATATATTTTTTCCAGGAAATATATTTACACTGCAATATTTATACGCTAATCGTTAATGGATCGTTACGATTTCTTGATTCTTCGAGGGAAAGTGTAATTTTTAATAATAAATAATATGTTCATACGATTTTCATATTAGAAGACATATCGTATCTCTGCTTATGATGCTTAACAACAAGTTTAATTACTTTCAAGAATATTCTTCAAAGCTAATTTATTTTTACCTAATTCGTATAATTTATCTCTCACCTTCATAAATTTCAAGTAAAATTCTCGTTGCTTTTATGTATTTTATCGTAAGAGCGGACTATTGCAAAAATTAATGTCAGCGATTTCGAGACAGAAAATCTAAGCGACTGTTACATAAACTCGTTACATATTAAGTATTGTAATTAATAATAATAAGACTTTTTGAAAAAAATAAAATTAATTTTGTTCAAGAAAAATAAATTTTGCAGCAAGCAAAAGTTGCAATGCAAACGGTGATGGAATAAAAGAATAAAAGCACGACAATTACTAACAATATTTTCATAAACCGCCGCGACAAAAGCGGAGTGTCCCTGGCACTTTCTCTCTCTCTCTCTCTCTCTCTCTCTCTCTCTCTCATGATAGGCAAGACTGGACGATACATAAGGATCTCTTTGCGCGTAAGAAAATAACCATGCCATCGACGAGAATAAAACAATTGCGGCGCGCTGCAAGCAAAGAAAAAAGAAGACGAGTAATTTACCACATGTTGGCTATCCATTTTAGTACCGGCAATACACGTGCGAATAAGGAGAAAAGGATAAGATATGCGTATAAGTATACATGCGCTGAGAAAAAAGCGCTCGGATGATTAAATCGATAAGATATATATATATATATATATATATATAATACTAGCCTTCTAGCTTTATACATACGGAACGAAAAAAATAATGAATAAACAGCTGCTCGATCGTTTAAGCAAGTAGAGATTATTTGTTCTCTCCGACGCCAGTGGAAAAGTAGTTACGCATATGAAGAGCGAGAGAGAGAGAGAGAGACAGAGAGAGAGAGAGACAGAGAGAGACAGAGAGAAAGAGAGAGACAGAGAAAGAGAGTTAGTTATCTGCGTCATAGATTTTTCTTAAGTGTTAAAGGTGAAGTAAATTTATATAAAAGTTGGATTATTTATTTTAAGGGAGGCGTCATTGTTCCTTCATCTTGTTATTCAATGTGTATATTTACATGCGCATATTTATAATTTCTATTTATATAGTTTTTTAAAAATAATTTCGGCAAAGAGTTAATTATTTAATTTTAGCAAACGGTGGGTAACAATCAAAAGGGGTTCGATAATATGTACCGTAAAACGAGAGAGAAATAACACCGCAAGGGAATAAAGATAAATATAACATTGGCATAAAATAATTATAAATTATAAGGTAAAAAATGATTTTACTCAAGGTAATTGATGATTAACTGCGAAAAGTCGTAATTAAGGAGAACGAGCTCAGAGAAAATTGTCGTTAATTAAAAGCTTTCGTATAAAGATTATTAATATTTTCTCAATACTGTTGAGATTTAAAATCATAAAATATTTATAATACAAACATAATTTTAATATTAATTTTGATTATTTGATAAGAAATTGAAAAACATCCACCCCATTGAATAAGCGCAGTTCTCTAGACGAAAAGATTAGCGCGAACGCGCAAAAAAAGAAGCACGATAAAAAAAAGAAAAGAGATAATAAGAGAATAAAGAAAAAATTGAGAGATATGCTCGCATAAAACAAGACGTTCACGCGGCGGCAACATAACCGGTAGATTAGTTCGTCGGTTCTCTCTTTCACTGGCTAAATAAAACGAGAGCGCAACAAGGTGTTCATCGAACCTATCTCTCTATCTCTCTCTCTCTCTCTCTCTCTCTCTCTCTCTCTCTCTCTCTCTGTCTCTCTCTTTCTCTTTCTCTTTTCCAGCTATTATGACGGCCTGCGGTGTAAGTGTAGCCTTGCCGTTGAAAGTTGCAAGGTCGTTTCTTCCCCTCTTTTTCGCCCTCTCCTCTCGTTTCTTCTCATTTATAGCTTCACGTCATGTTTTTCGACTTGACTTTTTTCTTTTAAATTCTACTCTCTCTCTCTCTCTCTCTCTCTCTCTCTCTCTCTTTTACTTTTTTAACGAATTTATACACGTGTGTCTGTATATAGTACTTCTATTTTATTAAAAATTCATTTGTCCGTGTTAAACTACGATTATTATTAAGCGAAAAATAACCTGTCAGTTGTAGACTTTCAATAGTATTATATTTTTATAAGTTATGGCTATAATCGTAATAATGATAATTTCGTAATCCTTATTCGTTAAACGATTAATTTGAAATAGCTTAGCTCTCCCTTTCTTTCCTTCCCTTCTTTTTCTCTTTCTACATTTTATGAACTTCAATAATATTTTTATATTATGTAATGACACTCGAAAAAATGCACGTTTGATTCTAATGGTTGGATTTACATATCTTTAATGTTTCACCAATTACTGATTCTTTGACCATTACATTTAGAAATAATTTCACGCACAACATTCCATTAAAAAATCGAAAAAATTATATTACATATCTGCAGGTATTTTTCTTTATTGCTAAAAATGAACCGCATACAACAAAGTACATTAATTTCGGTTATGGAATTTCTGAAACTTTATACATATATGAATAAATTGCGATTCGCATGTATTATAAAACGTTTATTACTCATAAAATTTTAAAACGGGTTTTCAAGTATAGATTTTTAATTTTTTAATTTTCTGTATTTTAAAATATTAAAAAAGAGCAAAAAAAAGAAAAAACTTAAAATATATTTGTGATACATCATGAAGCGCGAACAAGTTATTAAACCTGCATCACTTTCAAGTAAACGAAGTCTGGAATTTTTATTTATTTTTTAAAAATAAAAATGCTCCTTTGATAAGTTAGAAATATTAAGTGATCAGACTTATGCTTATAAGAAACGCGTGCCAAAGTTGGAAAGAAACAATCCTTATCTCACGCCGATGGCAGCACTTATACACACTTATGGATATGGACACGCGCGCGCGCATGTGCTGCGCGAAATAAAAACTGAGCTTGTACGTAATACCTTTAATTGTCAAAAAGCTGATACTTTGTAGCGATCAAGCAAAAAACATCAGCAAAGGCGTTAGAAAAATATATCGCATTTAAATGTTTCACATATTAAAAAATATATGTACATAAAAACTAAAAGCATAAGAAGATGTGCTGAACATGTAACTTGGATTATATATATAAACATACATATTCGGATACATTATCCCATATGAGCAATGCTTTCTCTCCATTTCTTTCTCTCTCTCTCTCTCTCTCTCTCTCTCTTTCTTTCTTTCTCTCTGTTAACATGCATTACGAAATTCCGAACTCTCATAACTGAAAACAATTCCCGTATGATATATTTAATCCTATCGATTGAAATTTTCATTTAAAATGTCTGTCGTAAAAACGAAGAAAGAAAATTCGTTGATTTTATGTACACGCTCGAATCATTTATCCGTCGTATGATCCTTTTCTTTTTCATCAAAATAGTCAATAATGATCGCGCGGGATGATTCGGGAATTTCGCCTTACTCAAATTTATTCCTTGAATTTGTTACACATGTACTCGAAGCAGATCTTTTATCTTCTTTCGTTTAATATTCTTTTTAACCTGCGCTGTTGCATAATTGCGTGATTTTGTACGAGGGTGGTCTGAAAAGTTTCCGACCTAACACAGATACAAGACATTTTTTCTTAATTTTTTTTTTTTATTTCTCAACATAGTCTCCTTGCAATTCTACACACTTCTTCCAACGATGCTCCCATCTCTTTAACCCATCCAAATAGTACTCGGCGTTTTTCTCTGCAAAATGACTGTTCACGAAGGTGATTACCTCCTCATTTGACGAAAATCTCTGTCCTCCGAGTGCAATTTTCAGATGAGGGAACAAAAAGAAGTCGCTTGGGGCTAGGTCTGGTGAGTAAGGCGGATGGTCAAGCAGCTGAAACCGTAATTCGTGGATTTTCGCCATGGCAACCGCTGAGGTGTGAGACGGCGCGTTGTCTTGGTGAAACAGGATTTTCTTTTTTCTGCAAAGATGGACGTTTTTCCGCAAGTTCTGCCTTCAGCTTGTCAAGTAATGATGCGTAGTATGCTCCTGTAATGGTTTTTCCTTTTTGAAGATAATCGATTAAAATAACTCCATGACTATCCCAAAAAACAGTCGCCATCACTTTGCCAGCCGAAAAAACAGTTTTTGCTTTTTTTGGAGCCGGTTCCCCCTTTGCAGTCCACTATTTTGATTGTATTTTTGTTTCGGGCGTATAATGGTGTATCCAAGTTTCATCTACAGTAATTAATCGGCGCCAAAACTCGGATTTATTGCGTCTAAACTGCGCCAATAGAGCGATGGAAATGTTCATTCGAACACGTTTTTGGTCTAACGTGAGCAAACGCGGCACCCAACGTGCGAACAGCTTTCTCATGCCTAAATCTTCATTTAATATGTAGCAAACACGTTCTTTGGGCATGTTCATAACCTCTGCTATCTCTCTCACTTTAATTCGGCGGTCGTCTAGCACCATTTGGTGAACTTTGGCGATGTTATCGTCAGTGGTTGCAGTTTTTGGACGTCCCAAACGTTCATCGTCTCCCAAGCTCTCACGGCCACGTTTGAATTCAGCTGCCCAAAATTTCACTGTGGTAAATGATGGTGCAGAGTCCCCATACACAGAGTTCAACTCATTTTTGATTTGCGTAGGCGTATTGCCTTTCAAAAACAAAAATTTAATGACAGCTCGATACTCAATTTTGTCCATTTTCACAACACTCACATCGACTCACTCAAACGACTGTCAACTAACTGCGCATCCAAAATGGCTGAAACTTGGGTAAGCAACTGTCAACAGATGAACAACGAAATTCGCTAGCTTTTATTGACGAGTGCTGCTATCTTCACGTTGAGGTCGGAAACTTTTCAGACCACCCTCGTATAAAACTTTTTTTATTTTCTGCGAATGGCTAAAACTTTTTATATTCGTTGTGTATCGTCGTTTTATTGGTATGCGCGGATAAAGTTGTTCTAACAACGCGTAACTTGATCTACTTGCAGATCTGAGCATTTTTATACGCTGTTATTTGTACATTGATATTTGATTGAACTATACGGTTATGTGAAACATTAAAGTGTAATTATCGAAATTTTTCTCGGTTGTATTATAAATAATAGAGGAGAAAAATAAGCGCACGATCATCTCTAGGTAATTCGCGAGCCATTAATGAAAACATTATTACAACACTGTTGACATCATCGATCAACGTGACCGATGCTTTTCAACGATTATTTTTTGCTTTATTATTACTCCAGTCGTCGCAAATTAGAGGCCAACAGTACCGTTATTCGTTCTCTCTTAAAATAATGAAAGAAAAGAATCATCGCTAAATTTCTTAACGATGCGATCCTCTCATACGCATATTATTCACACACATGCGTACACACAAGGTATAACGATTCAACCTACGTAAGTATGTATAAAAAGAGGATCCTTAATTAAACGAAACGAGAAAATGAAAATCTATAATGCAGCCCACGTCGATCTAGTTTTTTTACCTCGCACTTATCAGTAATAGAGTACAGAAATAGAAAGAGCAAGTCTTCACTCTCGATAAATAATTCATCCATCGATCCCGCACAAACTCAACTTTGAGCATCGTTTTAGATTCTTTTCTCTCAACTATAATTCAAGGGGTCGACGAACTCTCCATATCGCGCGTCAAGGATTTTTGAATCCTTTACGGTTTCTCTCTCTCTCCCTCCCTCCTCTCTCTCTCTCTCTCTCTCTCTCTCTCTCTCTCTCTCTCTCTCTCTATCTCTCTTTCGTTTTTTATTTTTTTACCGCCCCGTATATTTAGACTATGGTTAGTTCTTTGTGAAAAGTATTATTGCTTTTTAGATTACTACTTGGGGACTTAAATCAACGCTTATGATTTTTTAAAAGGAAAAAATTAATGGTCGTCGATGCTTTTTCTCTCTTTTTTTTTCAATAATTTTTCTTTAAATGCATATATTGAGGTATAACAATTTATGTTAACGAATGCATTGCCCGCCAGCGCGGTCACTCTATATAAATTAAAATTGTGTTACAGTTTACTTTACGGGTTAGTTTAGCACATAACATAATTTTTACGTTATGAATGAATTTGTCAATAATAAATGAAGATTCCAAATAAGTATCAAGGCAATCGTAAGGTATTCAAACCTATCGAAAAAAGAAATAACCGAGTCGATGCATGTCATCTTTCAAGTTGAAGCACAATATTAAAATATGTTAAATAATGCACATAACGGACGTAATATTCTGACAGTGATTTAAATATATCGTTCCATTTGAATTATTAGGTCATCTTAACCATGGTCCATGGAAATCCCGGAGCGAGTTATTATTAAATTGAACTATATTCCTTAATTGTATCATCTGTATCATCGTAAATTAGGACCTTTAGCATTTTTAATTTATATTCTACGCTCTTGATTTTCAATAGATTAATTAGGTTATTCTTTACTTGTTTTTAATCTTAGTATGAGGTGCTATGGAATTCCTAAAAGTTTTATATTTGAATGAAGGATAAGAAGGTAAGTACTCGTATTGATATGAAACATTCAACCGAATCAACGGTCATGATGAAACTCTGCAAGCGCGATAAAATTAAAATTTTCCGTACGAGGTGCGTGTATGTGTGTCGAGCTGACGCGATAGCACAGTATATGTTACAAATTACGCAGCCTAATTACTTTCCCAGAAAGAAGTCATTAGCCTCGAGAGTCGAGAAGAAAAATAAAACTGTAAATAAAATACCTCATGTGTATATATATATATATATATATATATATATATATATATATATATATACATGCTTACACATACGAGTTTGATATTATTGTGATTTCTCGGAAAATCTTTTAAGATCAATCGCGGAGCGGACAAAGAGCGACCTTGCGGCAAATTTTCTTTCTCGAATTATCTTTTTTTTTTAAGTTTCTAGGCTCCTCTTCTACCCTCTACGTTAAGAAACCGTCGAACTGAGTATGATATATATATACATATAATCGGTATATATGTATATATAATTTTTTTCTGGACGCGCGTCGGCTAGAAATAGATGTTTATAGACTTGTTGTTAACTATATAAATTGAATTTTACTTTTTTATTTTTCTGTCTTTACATAACGATGATTGCAATGAGTTGAAACATAAACGATTTCTCAATATAAAATACAAATTGCAGAATTTTTGAAATTGGTTGAAATCCTATTCCGCGTACAGAAATATATACTTCAAGAAATATGGTATATATCTTCAAGAAAGCAGGTTTCAAAATTCTTTTTTCTTTTATTTTAAATGTTTGTAATTATAAGAATCTATACCTTGATAAAGTTGGTTAACGATTGAACATTTTTTCATTATTATTTTTTATAATCATATACAAAACTGCTGGATTTTCATTTTAACTTACCAATCAAAGCAACTGCTCAATGAAATCTATAAAATATTAATACGCAACGCAGAATTAACTTTTTATAGTCAAAATTTGTTCTCTCTATAAATATAACTTCTACTATTTGTTAAAGGCTTATCGTACAACGAATATAAAGTTGAAGTTTTCTTTTAAAAGGTTCATAGAACTATACATATATATATATATATATATATATATATATATATATATATATATATATATATATATATTGGATAGTCTAAAAAGTATTGAGCCTTTTTTGTCACTAGATGGTGTTCGTTGTCATATATCGGGCAATACTAATCAGATTGAGTCAAACTAACATGCGTTTCAAAGGTGACATTCCAGTCTACAATTTTCATATAAACAGTTTTGTATTTCGTCATTCGTGTCAAAAGTTGTATTCATTTAAAAAAGAGTGAAATTTCTGAAAAAATTTGTTATACTATTTTACAATACCACTCCGATCAAGGTGAGAATACATCGTAGACTCGTGAAAAAATTTGTGGTATCTACAGTCAAGATACTTTATCAAAAGCCACAGCCAAGAGATGATTCGCTCGCTTTCGTTCCGGAAATTTTGATGTCAAAGATGCACCTCGCTCAGGTCGACCAATCACTGAAAAAGTCGATGAAATCTTACAAAAAATAGAAGACCGAAACATAAACAGCCATAATATTGCTAAGGAACTGAATATCCATCACCAAACAGTTTTAAACCATTTGCGTAAGGCTGGATACACAAAGAAGCTCGACGTTTGGGTGCCGCATGAATTGACACAAAAAAATTTGATCGACCGAATTTCCATTTGCGAAATGCTAATAAAACGCAACGAAATCGAGCCATTTTTGAAGCAAATTATTACGGGCGATGAAAAATGGGTAAGATACGAGAATGTCGTTCGAAAAAGATCATGGTCAAAAAAAGGTGAATCATTACAAACGACTTCAAAGCCAGGATTGACACCAAATAAGGTTATGCTGTGTGTATGGTGGGATTGGAAGGGAATTGTTTATCATGAGGTGCTAAACCTGGCCAAACACTCAATTCGGCTCTGTACTGTCTGCAATTAACCAGATTGCAACAAGCAATTCAAAAAAACCGGCCAGAATTGATCAATAGAAAGGGCGCTGTCTTTCATCATGACAATGCCAGACCACACACATCTTTGATGACCCGGCAAAAATTGACAGAGCTTGGCTGGGAAGTTTTGATGCATCTACCATATAGTCCAGGTCTTGCACCATCAGACTACCATTTGTTTCGGTCTCTGCAAAACTTCCTTAATGAAAAGAAATTCACTTCAAAAAGGGACTGTGAAAATCACTTGGCCAAGTTTTTCGACGATAAACCACAGAAGTTCTACACAGATGGAATAATGGCTCTACCCAAAAAATGGCAAAAGGTCATAGATAATAATGGACAATATGTACTTAAATAAAATCCATTTTAAAAAAAAAAAATATTCCATCGAAAAATGACAAAAAAAGGCTCAATACTTTTTAGACTATCCAATATATATGGGACAGTCGGGGCTTAAGAATAGGTTAAAGTTTGGTGTCAAAAAAAAAGGTATAAAAAATCAACTTTTGTGATCAGATTTTCGTTAATTAATAACTATAATTATTACATTTTTAAGCATTTATGAAAACTTAACTCAAAAAGGAAATCTATATAAATTGATTTTTTTTAAATCTTATCCGTCTTGCCCGCCCGTCCTCTCTCTCTCTCTTTCTCTCTCTTTCTATATATATAAATGTTAGCGAGAAATGTTAGCGAAAAGAGTAAAATAAACGCCTTTTCCTTTTTAAATATAGCGATTGAATGGTGCGGCGATTGAATATACGAATATAAGGTAGAAAACATTTATACCCAGAGAAAATTGCCTTTCTTGACCAATAGATAACTTACTTACTTTTCTCTCCCCCGAGCGAACTACACAGCAGCCGCAAAAATGTCCGTCTAATGAAGTAAAACGTCTCAATAAAAAAAAAGAAACGAAAACAAAAAAAAAAAACAGTGATAAAACGAATGGCAATAGAAAAAAATTAACAAATAGAAAGCTTATTAATCGCCTGGTAAAATTGGACAGTGAATGCAAAGGATCCCGCGCTCGGGCTTTATTGTTTCAAATTGGCGAACTCATACGCAATGCAGGTGTACACAATGGCGGCATACACGGACGAAATTTATAAAAAAAAACCGAGTTATTTGTGAATTATAACAAGTTATTAGGTAGAGTGCCGGCGACGTATAATCGATTGGTTTTTAAAATCTTTCGCAAAAATAAGAGATCCACTTTTACACGCGCTCTATTTCTATTGCACATTTTTTCTTTGTGCGCATCTCCTTCTCTCTATCTCTTTCTCTCTCTTATAACATGTTATGTTTCGACGGTGACTATTCGATTTTACACCTTTAGAATTCAAACTTTTTTTTATTCTTTCATGGCTGTGTAATTTTTGTCTGGCATCATTTTTACAATTAAACGTGTTTTAATTGTTAAAAAAAAACAGAGAATGGCGAGTATTTGTGTTCGAAATCATTTTTATTATCATCTTTTTATACATTATTTTTTTTACAGAATCATCAAAGTAAATTATATCAAGTCTATATGCGAGTTGCGCAACGAGTTAGCACAGTTTACGTATAGTTTACATGTGTAAGGATATCTATCGTGTTGATTGATTTTTTATCATTTACATGTATATTAATAGTGCCTATTAATAACTTATTAAAGTTTGTGAATAAAAATTGTGAAAGTAGTAATGAAAAATAAATTTACGCAATAAGATGAATAATTTATTGAAGAGTTTATTTATGTATAAGTTTTTAAGGAAAGTTAATAAAATGTTTATTTATCTGTTGAACCATGGATGATTACGGAACAACGAATACTCTTACAAATCGATTAATCTTTGTCACAATAAATTCATTAGGTCTTTATACAAGAAAAATTTAATTTACTCTACCATAATCAAGATTATTTTTCATCAAGTTGAAGTAAAAGAAATCGGCGCGCTCCGGCGATTAAAAGCTCTCAGGTATAAAAAGAAAAAATCCATAATTTCCTGTGGGAATCATTTGTATCTTCGTTTCTTGTACACGGGATCAAAGAAAGGAAGAAAAGATAATCGCGAGCGATGCTATCGTTATGAAAAAGGATGCGAAAAAGAAAAGTTTATACACCAATAACCCTCTGATTAGTTTTGCCTCTAGAGAGAGAGAGAGAGAGAAAAAAAAGATTCTTGACGGGATCGTTTAATAAGACTTGATTACAGTCATGAAACGGCGGCTGGTTACGTGCTCGGTTATACACCTATGTAGCATTTAATAGCAAGGCGCCCGATTCCATCGTGGTCAAGCTGTGAGCTTACGTAGCTAAGATTTTTACTTCGACCTATTTTCTTTAAGCTTTGATATCTCTCTTTCTCTCTTTCTTTCTTTCTCTTTTGCGTTATTTGTATATACGTTTTAATTTTTTTAATAAAAATCGGGTGTTTCCAAACTTTTGAACGGTAGTATATATATATATATATATATATATATATATATATATATATATATATATATATATATATATATATATATACGCATGGATGATAATGAATGAATTAACAACCGCAAGAATTCGAATAAAATTATCATACATTTTCGTTTATAACTTACATACGGCGCATTCTTACCGACTAAAATCATAATTTCTCCTCGTCTCGTTTAATAGCGCTGCTGCAAATAATTAAGTGCTAAGTGCACCGTTGAATTAAGTATACAATCAAATGTTTCATATGCATAAATTAGGCGCGGGCGCGCGAGTTCATAAGTTTTGTCGAGTACATTATAACGAGTTGTAATTATAACCGACTGTGCCAATAGTGTATATACGAATGTGTACATATCTACTCGGTGCATCCAATAATTTTTCTCTTATAAAAACATGACTTTGATTTTTTTATATTTTTATATCTCGATCGATAAATCTTGTACACGCGTGTGTGTGAGTGTATATATATATATATATACAGCCTGTCTCACTATCTAGTGAAAATATTCATAACGCCTGATGCAGGGAGAAATTTTATAAATAAAAAACCTTCTTACATTAAAATCGGTTGATTAATTACTATTTAATTAACAATAGATTAACAGCCAATCAGATTTCTTCGCGATCAAGTAGGCGGGCCTTGAGAGAAAAAAAACCAAAAAAAAAAAACAAAAATGGGCGGAGCTTTCGATTTTCAACTACATATTCAACTACATATACATCGATATGCGGCGATGTGTGCGTCGCACTGCTATGTTATTGTTTCTCCCCACACGCAAACTTTAATTTTGATCTTCTTTTGTCTTCTCATTCATCTTCTTATTCCTCTCATTTAGGCTATAGCACTGACGGTTTGGGTTCTAATCCCTAGTTCAGATAGTTTTTTTTTTTTTTTTTTTTTTTTTTTTTTTTAGCTTCTGTAAGTCTTTGTAATATTCAAAAAATAATATTAATTAAATTAAATTAAATTAAATTTGAAATTAATAACAATAATAATAATAATGATAATAATAATAATAATAATAATAATAATAATAATAATAATAATAATAATAATAATACTTTATTTAATTATTTAGAATTTTTTCCTGATTTTTTTCAAATCAATTAAATACTGATAATATTTTGTATTATTGTATAATAAAATTTATCTTTTTCTATTTCATTTATAGTTTTAATGATTAATTTTAGATTTTTTTTTTTGTTTTAACTTTCCATAAACTATTAAGAAACATAATAAATAAAAATTTTTTGTTTATAAAATAATAATTTAAACGAATTAAATTTGAAATACTCAAAGTTATAGCAAATACGATATGATTTTTTTCAATTCGTAACTTTTAATGCATAACTTATTCGCATAGTTTCTGTAAAAGAACTTTTTTTATGTATTTCGACGAAAGCCAGTATATCTAAAGGTTTTTTAATTTTTTCTATAATTGATGCTTAAGATTATTAATTAACTATGACTTTTACACACTATTATTTAATTGTAACATCGATGAATTTTTTTAAAATATTTTTTTAAAAGGTATTTTTTTTTTTTTTTTTGGTGTAACGAATAATGTTATACAGCTTAAAATCTCGTGTGAAAACAAAATTTTAATTATTTTAATATCTTAGTTTATGTAAATGTTATTGTATTTATGAAACAACTGACTGTAATAAAGAATTATAATACTTAATTCATAATTTTCTTGAACACATATTTGAAGACGCATACAAACGAATGAAAACTTAATCTAGAAAAACTTTAATTTAATTTTTTAAATTTTACAAAGACTTGCAAAAGCTAAAAAAAAAAAAAAAAAAAAAAAAAATCTGACCTGGGGATTAGAACCCAAACCATCAGTGCTATAGCCTAAATGAGAGGAATAAGAAGATGAATGAGAAGACAAAAGAAGATCAGAATTAAAATTCGCGTGTGGGGAGAAACAATAACATAGAAGTGCGACGCACACATCGCCGCATATCGATGTATAGTTCAAAATTGAAAGCTCCGCCCATTTTTGTTTTTTTTTTTTGGTTTTTTTTCTCTCAAGGCCCGCCTACTTAATCGTGAAGAAATCTGATTGGCTGTTAATCTATTGTTAATTAAATAGTAATTAATCAACCGATTTTAATGTAAGAAGGTTTTTTATTTATAAAATTTCTCCCTGCATCAGGCGCTATGAATATTTTCACTAGATAGTGGGACAGGCTGTATATATATATATATATATATATATATATATATATATATATAAATTTAACAAATGGACTTGTTTCCTTTTTTGTGCGATGTAACGCATTCTTGAATTCTAGTTTCTAATTCATAGATTAAGTTCTTTTTTCTTTACTTTTTTATTGCTTCTTTTTTACTTATTTATTTATTTATTTATTTATTTATTATTATTATTATTTTTTTTTTTTTTTCAATTCCTTCGTGTACTTGTTTAGCTTCTTTTCTTACGAGGGTTATTTCATTATTGTATTAATTTTTAAAGGAGGCATGAGAGAAATGACGAATAAATGTTGTAAGAGTATTAATTTTTCGTTGTAATAACTACGCGTCTAAAATGGTTTAAAAAAAGCAAATAAAAATGAAAAATAATTACGCGTGAAGTCGTTAATTAAAGAAAATTGACATCCAGTTTAAATGCAACGAATAAAACGCACTAAAAATCCACGGTGTGCGCACGCGTAAACCTTCTGGCGTCGGAGCGATTACGTATATTCCGCCCTGATAAATACCAAAGTTATCGTATCGTAATCGATGCAAAAAAGACGCAAATGAAAAAGCGCCTTGGCATTGCCACTAGATGAGCATACGGTGTAACGCCAGCACGAGATTGCATCGATGATTATATGTGTATACATACTCTTGCTCCATTGTTATGTCACGCTTACTTTTACTTTTAAAGCCTAAGATAAAACGGTTATAATTAATTATAGAGTTGATGAATTCTAGAACCATTTAGAATGTGTGGTGTTGTGATGTTTTAAAAGTATTTATCTTTGGTGCTTATTTAAAATAAACGTTTATCCGTTATAATATTACGCATATATTATTCGATAAATATTATCAATAATTAAATTATAAATAAGTTTTCAATAGTATATAATATTTACATATTGCTCAATTTAAAATAAATATTTGTCCTGTATTTTTTATATTTTTTATCTGCATAAAAGTGAATTTGAATGTTTTGGGAGTATTTTTTAGATATTGTCGCGATACACTGACTTAAGGACGTGAAACTCGGGGAAAAATTACATCGTTGACGATGTGATAGCTTAATAAGAAATACAGCGAAATATCATATTAAAATATAAATGAATGAATATTTGTCACAATTATAAACGATAAATTTAGTTTGCCAATATTTTTCTATATTAACATTTAAATTAGGTCTTAATGATTTTAAAAATCAATAATTATAAAATGTTATCGTGATTTTTTTTTTAATTTCAAATATATTAATAGTAATTTATTAATAATAAAATAATAAAAATATTTTATTATCATATGTTTTAGTTTAAAAACAAAATTTATTTTACAAATTCATCGTTTTCCAAATTTAGAGAAATATCTATTTGCAGTTCGGATAAATGTTATTGCTAATAAGTCAATGTTTATAGATTTAAGTTTTATTTAACATTACGACAATGGATTTTATAATAAAATCGGACAACGTAAGAGAAACGAAAATTCGTTTAATTGCAATAAATCGACGGTGTTCAAACTCAAAGAAACTGATGAGTGAAATTTTGTATGTCTCGTTCGTATACGTTACAACTTCTTCGTCTCTCTTTTTTTGCCACATGACGCTTTTGACATTAGTTGAACAGTCGTAAAGCGCTTTAAAAGTCGATCCGTCGGCCAACCTTTTCAAGTTTATTTGGGCTAGCCGTTGAAGAAGTAAATGAACCATTTAAATTTTCAGAAAATGCAGACTCGGAAGAGGTTATGTGTTTTTCTCTCAGGTGTTCTGAATAAAATTATGTTCGATTGTTAGATGGTGCCAGAATAATTAACGAAGAATGTAACTTTTCAAGAATGCATTATTAAAATTTATATAATTTATATTTTATAAAAGTCCTTTCTATAGTCACAACTAGTCGTAAAATATTGACATCGTACGATAAAGCGAAAAAATAATCGCCCGCGCGCGCGCGTGTGTGTGTGTGTGTGTGCGCCGAATATATATCGAACGCGTGCGACACACATAAAGCGCGAGAAAATCGTCTCCTCGATATTGACAATGAACTAGAGTTATCTCAGTCATAAGGCCTCGAGCACATTATGTCACGGACGACGCTTTCGAATTACGTCACGTTATGTTCGTACGGTTCAACTTGAGTGTGCTGCATAATTTTTTCTCTCTATCTCTCGTACTTCAGAAGAAGGGGAAACGACGACGCAAACTCGAGCGCGATATCTCCTTTCTCTTTCACTCGGGTTCTCCTTTCATTCATGGTTTTTTTTTCTTATGCAACTGTCCCTCGTTGTATGCATGTGATATTGCTTACATGCGCTTATAATTAAGAAGCGAAGGTGTGAAATTTGCGTACATAGATATGTATATATATAATTGCTTCATACAATCGACGATTTTATAATTTGCTTTTAATTAATATGTGAACAATGTTAGTTAATGCGTTATCGAATCAATTCGTCGAGAATATATTATGCTACCCAAATGAAATTTCTAAAGGATGCAGAAATAAAATTTCTTTCATTCTTGAGCATTCCATAATGTATATGTGTACAGTTTCAATGAAAATAATCTGAAATATATGACATTCTAAATTTATAAATCATGCATTTTAACGAATAAAAATTGTTTGAGTAAATGTAGCAATGAAAATACTCTCAATAAAAAATATTATTCTGTATGTATCTTATGTATAATTGCTTTTAAATTGAGCAAAAATCAAAGCAAAAATCAAAGAAAAAAAATTAATAGCTATTTGTTTCTTAAACTTGATAAAAATGCATCGAAACATTCAGTAGAAATGTTCGCACGTCGTAAGACGCCCAGATTAAAAATTTCTCATCGTGTCAAAATCTTACTCTTGGGTACAGTAAACATTTAGAGGATTTACCAAAATAACAAAGGTAACAAAGGGATTCAAGAAGTATTGCGCACGGCTCTCGCGATAGGAGTCTTAAAACCCAACGGCGAAACATGTTAATGGTCGATCGACGCCGATAGTATAACCCGTGCGAGCTGCCACATAGCGGGTAACTAGGAAGTCGAGTACACGCCGAGAGTAAGAAAAAGAGAGCGGAGAGAGAGAGAGAGAGAGAGAGAGAGAGAGAGAGAGAGAGACGCGACAGGGTAGAAAAATTCCTGCAACGGTGGGGAAGATGTTTCAGATACGCATCTTTGGGTAGGAGAGGAGTCGCCTAAGCCGCGCTTCCTTTTTTGTTTATTTCTCATCTATTTGCTTTACCTTAGCTTTCCTTTCATTGTGTTAGATTCCACGCTTTCATGCTCGAAGCGTCCATTTCTCGTTTTATTGTCGTATTTTTTTTTCACCATTTTTAACGATCAATTGTATACCTTTTATGAAGATAAACTTAAACGATAAGAAAGCTTTCAAATATTGGCTTGATCTTAAAATTAACCACGGTTGTATAATACGCATACTTAACGTCTCATTATTTAACAAATAAGATCGACTCGTCGACGAGACTTCATTAGAACCAATGTGATGGATAAAGATATTCAATTACCTCGTATCGAAGGCAAACTAAGAGAGTGAGAGAAAGAAAAAAAGAGAGAGAGAGAGAGAGAGAGAGAGAGAGAGAGAAAGATAGCTGGCACACGTATAAACGCACGGAGAAAAAGCAAGATAAAAATAAAAATAGGATTAGCAGATGGCTGCAGAAGAAGAGTCGAAGGGTAGGAGAAGTATAGATATGCATCTAACCACCGGCATGCGTCACGCTCCATTAGCGCGGAATTCGCGACTCTATGCTAGCTTCTCTTCCCTTCTACTTGATTACGTATTCCAACGCCTTCTTTTCATATTTCTTTGGATTTCTCCAACTTTCTTTTTTTTTTCATTTAAATCGCCACCTCTGTAATCTTGAAAAAAAGATAATATGTAAATAAGTGAATTTTTGTTAAAGGAGAAGGAATTTAAGAAAATTTTTATTTTTAAAATGTTAAAATTAGATTACGCTGAAATTTAGATTTAATTTAGTTTAAATGCCTTTTACTGCTTCTTGAACTTTACATGTAGATGCTTCAAAAATGATTTAATACTTTTTAAATAATTTAAAATAATTAATTTTTTGCTTCCTTTTTCTTGAATAAATTAAAAATAATTTCGCTAAAATTTACTGCTTTAATTAAAAAAAAAAAAAAAAACAAACAAATTTTCCTAATATATCGAAAAACAGTTAATTTTTTTATACATTCATTTTTTTACAGCGTGCCTTTTAACGATTTTGATACAATCTCGTTATGAAATTGAATTGCATTAGCTTCATTATCATGCTTAACGATGCTTAGGTACTGATGTTAATAATTTGATTGGCTGCTCTTGAAAGACTTAGGAAAAAGACCTCTTTAAAGAAATAGCAATCTGCTTATCTTTAAACGCGCAACAGCTTGTATAATAGTATAATAAAGTAACATTTTTAGGCTGGAATAGATAGTATTATACTGTATGCCAAATTTTTTTTTATGACTTTTAAGAAATCATTAATAAAAAATGAGAAAAAATTATTCATAATATAGCAAATATATAATATTCATAATCCATAACTTTTACATACCAATTATACTTCACAAAATCGTTTAAATTCACTCTCACCACAGCCGATATTATAAATATTACGACACTTTCAATCAAGTCGCATATGACTATGTAATGCCAATATCACTAAAGAATCTAACAAGAATTCATCTTCATTGCTTAATAGTTTTTTTCGTTTTTTTATTTTTCAGGAGTGAAAAATTTGAATCATGCTCAAAGCATTGCATTTATTGTGCGTTCTCGGGACGCTGATGTTTCTTCGCCCAGCTGAGACTGGTGAGTAAGCTCCCGTAGAATTACCGAGTTAACTATTTTTTTGTCTTTATTCATATTTTTCATAAATTACATTGTAAACCTGTTTGAAATACTTATAACTTTATCGATTCGCAATATGCACAGGAAATTTGTATAAAATATTGATATGGATAATTCTAAGTATAGTTTACCAATTCAATAAAAAAACCAATTATAAAAAACGTCCATGCATAAACAAATAATCAATCAACAAATAACGAGATTTAAATTGACTTTTAATACCTAAATGAAATTTAAATAATAAAAGTATATCACATTTAGCTTGACTTAATATACGGTAGATAAATTGACATAATTAAATTTTATTGAAAAAACGTCCGGTGATATTCGATTGATAAAGCAGTTCTTGTGAAAAGTAAACGACTAGACCTTATTGGAAGTGTGCACAAGTGCAAGTATTTATGAGGGTAAATGAATCTCGAAGGAAGAGAGAGGGAAAAAGAGCAAAATAAAAGTAAGGGGAAGTAAAAGAAGGCGTAGGGCGCGCTGCATGAGTTTGCTCCGGCCAATTACGGTAGGCGTTCGGTCGTAGTCAGCGTAGTAGTAGCAGCCGTGAGGCATTCACGTTGTTGTCGTCAAACTGGTTTTCCCGTAGGCGCCTTTTTTACTTAAGCCGATCGAGGCACAAAGAGGGAGGAGAAAAATAAAAAAACAAGAGAGCTAGACTGCGCGCGCTTGGCAGCCCTTTGCAAAGAGATAACGCGCCATAAGAGGAATTCTCGATGTTCGATACAACGAGAATCTGACCTACGATTATATGATTGCGAATGCCTTCGACTTCTCCGGGCGTCTTTTCTTCTAGTTGTATTCTCATTTTTTTTTTTTTTTTTTTTTTTTTCTTAATGACTAAGTTGCGATGCGTCTCTTCGACATGTGGATTGTCATTTGCAATTTATCTTCTTGAATTTGATTGATTGTAAACTTTTAAAATCAACTGTGTTACAAACTATGAAGAATCGATTAAAATTTTATTATTATTTCGAATACAATTTTTTTTTAACGACCACCTTTTATGCTTATATAAATATTATACAATAAAAATATTAATACCAAAAGTAAAAAATATTTTTGTTATAGGCTATTACGACTACGATAATGAAGTTTACGATTATTATCGACAAGCGAGCAACAATCACAACCCCGTACAAGCTAGTGTGTCATATATGTGTCAGGAGGAAGGATTTCATGAAGATCCAAACGATTGTCGAACTTTTTACCGATGCGTTGATTGGGGTAATGGTAGTCCATTGACACCTTTCAAATTTAAGTGCGGTGAAGGCACTGTTTTTTCTCAATCCAAAGGAAACGTTTGCGTACATCCAAACGACAGTGGTCGTCCAGAATGTTGCGAACCTGGCAATGAAATTGATTCGAATGAGTCAGGTAGTGGCAATAACTGGAATCAAGAATCGCAGCAACCAGAGCAACCTAATTATCCATCAACTCAGCCTAGTTATCCGTCGTCTCAAAAACCTCAGCAACCGAGTTATCCATCGCAAACCCAGACACCTCATCAACCTTCTTATCCATCAGAAGCGCAGAAGCCTCCTCAACCTATTTATCCACCACAAACGGAAAAACCTCAACAACCAAGTTATCCGATACAGTCTGAGAAGCCTCAGAAACCAACTTATTTACCACCAACTCAAAAACCTCAAACGCCCAGCTATCCACTACAAACTAAGCAACCGCCACAGCCTAGTTATCCGTCTTCAAATCAGAAACCTAATCAATCGGGTGCTGGTGGATGTAATGGCTGTGGATCCTCACCAGGTTGCACAGAAGAAGGATTTTTCTCTAATTCTGAAGATTGTCATAAATTTTATCGGTGCGTAAATGAAGACTCTCATTTACAAAGATACGACTTTACTTGTGGTACAGGTACTGCATGGGATGAAGCATTACAAACATGCAATTATGAGCACGATGTGGCCAGTTGCGGTACAGTTTCACAAAATCAATCTCCAAATTCTCAATCCGCTACTTCAGTTAGACCTCCAACAACTCAATCTAGTCAGTCCTCAAAATATCCAGGTTCTAATAATTCTATAACGTCTCTTCCTCAATCAACTCATGGACCAATGCATTCATCACATCCTCCTTCGCAATCTACACTAAAACCGTATCCAACACAATCAGTTTCTCAAAGCACGAAAGGTCCAGAGTACATACCACCTCAACAATCATCAACAAATATTCCAACATCATCCGGTAGTGGAACATCAAGTAGCGGAACACCCAGTACTGGGGGAAGACCTTGTACCCCATCAGGTTCATCAAAAGACTGCATTGAAGAAGGATTTTTCCCACATCCTCAAGATTGTCATAAATTTTATCGATGCGTTAATGAAAACGGTTCATTTCATAGATATGACTTTGAATGTGGAACAGGAACGGCTTGGGATCAAGAATTACAAACTTGCAACTACGAAGATACCGTACCAAGCTGTGAAAGTTCTATATCTGAAGGCCAATCACCTGAATCCGATTCTTCTTCAGCAGGCCAGCAACCGAGTTCAAACGCAGGTCCGCAAGGATCTGGTGAGCCACAGCCTAGTTCAACATTACCAACTCCATCATCTAGTCAGTCTACTAACCTACCTTCAATTGAAGGTGCTACATCGCTTGCCACCATATCAACGTTTCATCCTACTTCACAAGTAAATCAACCATCAACTGAGTCAATTCCTCAAAGCACAAAAAAACCAGGAATTTCGAGTACTATTCAGTCTCAACAACAAACAATTGTATCATCCACCCAGTCGACGTTATTGCCACCTCAGCAAACATCACAGCCGCAACCCACATTATCTCCTTCAGAAAGTCAATCAACTTCCAGTTCAGATTCTGGTAGTTCACAATCTCAAAAACCAAGTGGTCAATGTAAAAGTGAAGGATTCTTTCCTAATCCAGAGGATTGTCGTAAATTCTACCGATGCGTGAGCAATCCTCCAGCGTTTATTAAATATGACTTTGATTGTGGTCCGGGAACGGCTTGGGATCAATCTCTATTAACTTGTAATTATATTGCTCAAGTTGCAACTTGCGATTCAGGACAAAATGAAATTGAACCAAATCAACCGCCATCTAGTGGTTTTACGACTACAAGTCCATCTAGTGAATCAACATCTACACCGACGTCATCTAACACATCAATCACTTCACAACCAGAAGAAAATAAAACTGAGCCATCCGAGCCAGCTCAAACGACAATCACCAGCACTGAATCTAGTACAGAAGGATCGCCAACAAAGCCGATTCTTATAGAGAGTTCATCTACATCTTCCTCATCTAACATACAAAGTAGTACTGAACCTTCCTTGAAACCAGATTGTAATCCACCAAAATCAAACAATACAATTGTGTGCAATACTACTGGGTTTTATCCTCATCCAACTCGGTGTGATAAATTCTATCGCTGTGTCGATAATGGAAAAGGTTTCAACGTTTATCATTTTGATTGCGCACCTGGAACAATATTTGATCCAAGTATTGATGTCTGTAATTATCCAGAATCTGTTTATCCAGCAAGAGATTGCCAGACGGGTGAAAGCGCACAAGCCACAACTTCACAGCGTCCTTCTCAACCAGCGCCAACTGCTCAAACACCTACTACAAGTGTAGAAACTACGACAAAATCTCAAATTTCAACTTCTACAACACTGCCATTAACAGAAGGTACAACGAGCATAAGTTCTGAAGCAACGACAAGTAAATCTTCAACCGAAGGATCTTCTACTACTGTGCCACAAACTTCTGAAACGACTGAAAATATTTCAGAAACAACTACAAGTTCTGAAGCAACAACACCTAGTTCTGAATCAACGACACTTGGTTCTGAAGCAACGACACCTGGTTCTGAAACTACCGCATCTAGTTCTGAAGCAACGACACCTGGTTCTGAAACCATCACATCTAGTTCTGAAGCAACGACACCTGGTTCTGATATGACGACAATAAATCTTGAAGTAACTACTTCTGCTACCGAAAGCACTATGTCAGGAAGTGAACCTACCACAACAGTAACAACTTCAGCAGAGACGACAACCAGTGGAAGTATAGAAACAACCTCTCAGGAGGCCACTTCCGAGGCAACTACTACGTCATCTGAGAGCACATCTCCGGAAGAACAACAATCCACTACTAGTGCAACAACTCAAGAAACAATAACTACTTCGATGACTACGACGGATTCTCAAGAATCAACGACACCCAGTTCCACTGACAAACCTTCAATAACAGATAATTGTCCGATGCTAACGAATCTTACAGATGAACAAGTTGTGTTGGTATGCCCAACTGGATTTAGAAGACATCCGAAACTGTGCAATCTCTTTTATCAATGCACAACTTCTGGAAGTATGGAAGTAAAAGTTCTTATTTTGCAATGCCCTAATGGAACGATGTTTGATGAAAAGGATAATAAATGTCTTCCTGAAACTGAGAGCAGTCAGCCTTGTATAGGATCTATCGCTGAAAAGAGAGTACAAAGAAGAGTTTCTTATGATTCTCCGCCATTGGTAAGTTAAAAAAAAAAATTAATTTTTTTATAATATATATTAAATCTTTCATATTTGAATATAAGTTTTCCTTTTTTTTAAACAAATGCAAATTCAATATATTTAATATATATATTGATAGAATCAAATATTTCAGGTTGAAGTGTCTACTAAATCTTTGTGTCCAGAAGAGGGTCACTTCCCATATCGCGAAGGTTGTAGCAATATATTTTATAAGTGCAAACGTGACTCCAAGTATGCTCTTCAAGGATATCTGTACAAATGTCCAAAGAACTTTGTATATTGGTCGGTATCAAGACGTTGCGAAAGGGCTTCCAGATTACCAATGTGTACAGACATGTCCAATGAAACTGAAGATGAAAATGAGATCTGGGAAAATCGGTGGGAGATTCCGATTGAGGATCGCAATTTATCCTCTAGGTCGCTCATCTACTATTAAACAAATTTATTATTTCTTCAATAAGATCGGATCAATAAAAATCGGATCAATCAATATCAATTAAAATCGGATGGAACTGTTATTTTGTATTAGATTACAAAGTTATGTAAAATACAACAGTATTCTGTCATTTATTGAAAGTGAAGAAAGAAGAATATTATATTAGTCACTTTGAATTTTCTCTATTATTAATAATGAAAAGTTCAAGTTTTATTGTCAGCATTTTTGGAATATTAATAATTTTCTAACATATGCAGCTCTTAAAATTTGTGATTTTTTACAATATCTGCTCTTAAATAAGAAAAAATATACATTCAATTGTTGTCTATAATTAATTCAACTGATTCACAGTCTGAAGTTTTTTTTTTTTTTTTTTTTTTTTTTTTTTTTTTTTTTTTTTTTTTTTTTTTTTTTTTTTTTTTTTTTTAAGAGCAACTAAAGATACTGCCAGAGTAGTTAAAATAAACAAATTTAAAATTTTAAGTAATTATAATTGTTATAGAAAAATTACATTGATAGTGAATATTTTCAGTTTTACGTAAATAAAAATAAACTGATTTAAGGTCACAAAAGAGTAATAAAAAAAAATCAAACTCAATATAATTTTTCTATTATAATGATTTAGACTGTGGAATCTCGGTTCGATTTTAAAGTCTTTGCTATTATATATATTTTTTAACCAATTATAAAATTAAAGACTTACAGCTAAACAAAAATCGAACGCGACATTCAGGGTTGAAGGTTATGGGACTTTGATGCAATATATTGTAATAATTAACCTATATAATAATTGCGAAAACGATAAAAATATGAAAAATTTATAATATTCTCACATTATTTAGTGATGTTACATCTTAAATGCTTGAATGAATGTTTACGACAGAAAATTTATAAAGTGCGTGTATATATAAAACTATTGAAAATATTCTTTCGTAAACATAAGTGAGTTTAGAAAAAAATTTATGGTTGTAACTGTAATTGCTTTAGTACAAAAATTTTGTAATCAATAAATTGTGTACGTTTTTACTAATTGTTAAATTGACAATGTACTTAAATATTTAATATTAAGCACTATTTAACAATAATATATAAAGTTAAGTTATTAAGATTTTTAATAATCAAGTAAATTTTTGATTTTGTACTAAAATAATATTGAATTAAAACTCTTAATTGTAAACTGACATTTAATTCATCATTTATATATTAAAGCTTTTTGTGTCACAATATTTTGTATGTGATCTTTTTATATACACCTCGAAAAAAAAAAATATATATATATATATGTGTACAAGGAAAAACAATTTTTTCTTTTGAACTCGAATAATTTTTGCATATAATGCATTAATATTATATATTAAGTAGACGCATATTATTATTTTGAACACCCAACAAAAAAAGAGGATCTTACAAGTTTTATGTCTATTTGTTTTTCAGTATGTTGCATCGTAGCTATAAAACGGGTGGATTGATTTTCATGAAAATCGGTCTAGCTATTACCGACTCGCTTTCGGCCCACAAAACTGCTATTTTCACAAAAAAAAAAATTTTTTTTCAAAGGACATAATTAGCTCAGCCTAAAAACATAAAAAAATTAAACCGCTCACCTTTTTTTTTCCAAATAAAAAATGTTAAACCTGTTGTACATTTAAGTTAAGATTTCTCATTTAATATTTAACATAAAATATTCAATAAAATACTAATAAACTGCTCACAACGAGATACAAACTGCTCAGGTATTAAAAATAAAAAGGAATGGTAAATTAATTGATAAATAAAAAAATATTCAAAACTGCATATAACTGCATTGTATAACCGTCTGCGCATACGCACAGGTGAAAATGGCGGGAAACTTGCAGAATTTAAATTAGATACTAACACCTATCGATAAATAAATATTCAAAACTTCAAAATATAGCAGAGAACATATGCATATGAAATAACATGATCACTTAACACTAACAAAACTAATTATTATTAAGAAATAATTAATATTAAAAATTAACAATGGATATATACAATTGCAACGTTAATAGATTGTTGATTAATGTCATTTTATTCATTAAAACCGTCCCTATAGATGGCTATCGAACTGATTTAAACTGCTCAGGCAAAAGAATCAAGTGAGCTAATTTTAATTAAAGAAAATTATAAAATATCCATCAGCGGCTTAGGAGGTTACCATCGAAGGTAAGAACGAATTTATCACG
The DNA here is from genome assembly GCA_949987625.1 of Chalcis sispes. Taxonomy (NCBI): domain Eukaryota; kingdom Metazoa; phylum Arthropoda; class Insecta; order Hymenoptera; family Chalcididae; genus Chalcis; species Chalcis sispes. The sequence goes on from OX465096.1 coordinate 75,646,056, forward strand.
TGGTCTCGTGACGTCACAGCCCGCGAAAGTATGAATTCGAGACGTACTTTTTATTTGTGAGAAATTGAAAACTACCTGTTATTAATTATCGACATGATCGAGAGTCATAATTTATTTGTTCATTAATTTACTCTAATTATTTTCAATAATAACAAACTGTATCAAAGGCCAGCGCTATTTCATTATTTCTAACGTCGATAGAATGTTAAATAAGATCAATTTATACACAAAAACCATTCCTATCGATAGCTATCAAACTGATTTAAACTGCTCAGGCAAAAGAATCAAGTGAGCTAATTTTAATTAAAGAAAATTATAAAATATCCATCAGCGGCTTAGGAGGTTACCATCGAAGCTGAAAACGAATTTATCACGTGGTCTCGTGACGTCACAGCCCGCGAAAGTATGAATCCGAGACGTACTTTTTATTTGTGAGAGTTTAAAAACTACCTGTTATTAATTATCGACATGATCAAGGGTCATAATTTATTTGTTCATCAATTTAATCTAATTATTTTTAATAACAACGAACTGTATCACAGGCCAGCGCTATTTCAATATTTCTAACGTCGATAGAATGTTAAATAAGATCAATTTATACATAAAAACCATTTCTATCGATAGCTATCAAACTGATTTAAACTGCTCAGGCAAAAGAATCAAGTGAGCTAATTTTAATTAAAGAAAATTATAAAATATCCATCAGCGGCTTAGGAGGTTACCATCGAAGCTGAAAACGAATTTATCACGTGGTCTCGTGACGTCACAGCCCGCGAAAGTATGAATCCGAGACGTACTTTTTATTTGTGAGAGTTTAAAAACTACCTGTTATTAATTATCGACATGATCGAGGGTCATAATTTATTTGTTCATTAATTTAATCTAATTATTTTTAATAATAACGAACTGTATCACAGGCCAGCGCTATTTCAATATTTCTAACGTCGATAGAATGTTGAATAAGATCAATTTATACATAAAAACCATTTCTATCGATAGCTATCAAACTGATTTAAACTGCTCAGGCAAAAGAATCAAGTGAGCTAATTTTAATTAAAGAAAATTATAAAATATCCATCAGCGGCTTAGGAGGTTACCATCGAAGCTGAAAACGAATTTATCACGTGGTCTCGTGACGTCACAGCCCGCGAAAGTATGAATTCGAGACGTACTTTTTATTTGTGAGAGTTTAAAAACTATCTGTTATTAATTATCGACATGATCGAGGGTCATAATTTATTTGTTCATTAATTTAATCTAATTATTTTTAATAATAACGAACTGTATCACAGGCCAGCGCTATTTCAATATTTCTAACGTCGATAGAATGTTGAATAAGATCAATTTATACATAAAAACCATTTCTATCGATAGCTATCAAACTGATTTAAACTGCTCAGGCAAAAGAATCAAGTGAGCTAATTTTAATTAAAGAAAATTATAAAATATCCATCAGCGGCTTAGGAGGTTACCATCGAAGGTAAAAACGAATTTATCACGTGGTCTCCTGACGTCACAGCCCGCGAAAGTATGAATTCGAGACGTACTTTTTATTTGTGAGAGTTTAAAAACTACCTGTTATTAATTATCGATATGATCGAGGGTCATAATTTATTAGTTCATTAATTTACTCTAATTATTTTCAATAATAACAAACTGTATCACAGGCCAGCGCTATTTCAATATTTCTAACGTCGATAGAATGTTAAATAAGATCAATTTATACATAAAAACCATTTCTATCGATAGCTATCAAACTGATTTAAACTGCTCAGGCAAAAGAATCAAGTGAGCTAATTTTAATTAAAGAAAATTATAAAATATCCATCAGCGGCTTAGGAGGTTACCATCGAAGCTGAAAACGAATTTATCACGTGGTCTCGTGACGTCACAGCCCGCGAAAGTATGAATCCGAGACGTACTTTTTATTTGTGAGAGTTTAAAAACTACCTGTTATTAATTATCGACATGATCGAGGGTCATAATTTATTTGTTCATTAATTTAATCTAATTATTTTTAATAATAACGAACTGTATCACAGGCCAGCGCTATTTCAATATTTCTAACGTCGATAGAATGTTGAATAAGATCAATTTATACATAAAAACCATTTCTATCGATAGCTATCAAACTGATTTAAACTGCTCAGGCAAAAGAATCAAGTGAGCTAATTTTAATTAAAGAAAATTATAAAATATCCATCAGCGGCTTAGGAGGTTACCATCGAAGCTGAAAACGAATTTATCACGTGGTCTCCTGACGTCACAGCCCGCGAAAGTATGAATCCGAGACGTACTTTTTATTTGTGAGAGTTTAAAAACTACCTGTTATTAATTATCGATATGATCGAGGGTCATAATATATTTGTTCATTAATTTACTCTAATTATTTTCAATAATAACAAACTGTATCAAAGGCCAGCGCTATTTCATTATTTCTAACGTCGATAGAATGTTAAATAAGATCAATTTATACACAAAAACCATTCCTATCGATAGCTATCAAACTGATTTAAACTGCTCAGGCAAAAGAATCAAGTGAGCTAATTTTAATTAAAGAAAATTATAAAATATCCATCAGCGGCTTAGGAGGTTACCATCGAAGGTAAAAACGAATTTATCACGTGGTCTCGTGACGTCACAGCCCGCGAAAGTATGAATCCGAGACGTACTTTTTATTTGTGAGAGTTTAAAAACTATCTGTTATTAATTATCGACATGATCGAGGGTCATAATTTATTTGTTCATTAATTTAATCTAATTATTTTTAATAATAACGAACTGTATCACAGGCCAGCGCTATTTCAATATTTCTAACGTCGATAGAATGTTGAATAAGATCAATTTATACATAAAAACCATTTCTATCGATAGCTATCAAACTGATTTAAACTGCTCAGGCAAAAGAATCAAGTGAGCTGATTTTAATTAAAGGCAATTATAAAATATTCATTAGCGGCTTAGGAGGTTACCATCGGAGGTAAAAACGAATTCATCACGTGGTCTCGTGACGTCACAGCCCCGCGAAAATATGTATACAGTACGTACTTTCGATGTATACGGATTAAAAAACTACTTTTAATTGTTTATAAATTCAGCAAAAGACTTTAATTAAAATATTTATTAATTGAAAAAAATTATCTCCAACAAAAATTTAGCAAATTGTTAGCAGACCGCGTTTCAATATTTGAACCTCCATAAATTGTAAATTAAAGACTTTATGCATTTCTACTGATAACGGACATTGTTATCTACATAGCTCATGCAAAAAAAATAACGACTGAGCCAATTGTAATTAATGATTATAATTAAATAATTGAAACGATGCAGGAGGTTATATAATTACGCAGCTGGGAAGGTGGTCTCGTGACGTCAAGCCCGGGAAACTATGAATTCTAGACTTCTAGTTTTAATAGAATTCGATCTAATCATAATTAACTTAAAGATCCTTTGGAGAAATACAAGATGTAGACCGTATAATTTTGTTGATGATCGAAAAGCAATGAGCAAAAATGTTGACAATGATTAAAAAGCAAATGAACTTCTTAAAATCAAATATTAAATATGCCATAAACAATATTATTATTTATTTATAAATATAAGAGAATAGGGCTATAATAAAACAATAATTCAATTAGATTTTACATTTATCAAACTATATTTATATCATATTTATAAAATCGTTACACAAAATATGTTAATTTACAATTGTATAGTTAATTTACTATTATGTGGATAAAATATGTGTCCCATGTTCTCGTTGGGTACTGAATTTTTTTCTTCCTCGTGTGACGACGCATTTTTTAACATGTTGGTTATAGAATTTCGTTGCTGACTAAAAGTTGAACGTTTACGATATATAACATTTTTGACACATTTTGCTTTAAGTCTCTTATTAATTCTATTTATTGGTCTATGATTTATACAGCGTTGAGAAATAAAAATACCTGTTGAGAGATAAAAAGCGAAATAATAATATGCAGTAGTTAATATAGATGTTAAATTTTGTGTGAAGCATTTGAGATATTAAAAGTAAAACATTATTACTAGTTACTATAAACCAAAATTCTTATAAAAAAAAGTAACATATTCTTATAAACAAAAAGTAATTGACGAATAGCGAAAACTCAACAATGCAGTATTTAGTGTATAGAAAGAATATACTATTGCCTAAAATAAAAATGAAAAATACTTTATCCAAATGCATCCTAGTTAATAATTTACTTTATTTCATTATAACTAAAAATGCTGGTAATTTAATAAGAAATAAAAAATTTTAATCTTCAAATGATTACCTTTTTACTTACAAAAGATTAAATTAATGTATGTAATAGACAAAATCTTGAATGATGCTCTAAAAATCAGATTACTCCTGTAATTTTACAGATTTGGTTGCGGTTATAACTTTATTTTTTAATTCACGCTACGTATAATATACTTAACACAAGAACGTCACGATTATTTTTTGCAATTGTTACAACGTATCCTTCTGAAGTTATTTTTAATCGACAACACCTTGATACCTAAAAAAAATTTTAAATACATTATCATGTTTATTAATATATAATTACGTATTGTTTTATTCAAAATTCGATATCATTATTAATTTTTAATAATAAAAATTATGCTTTCGATGATGTACAAACATGAACAAATACTTGAAAACTATAATTTCAATTTTTTTCGAACATTGATTGAGAAAATAATATATAAAATTTAATTTTATATATTATACTTCATGGTCAGTTTTTATTTTAAATTTATAAAAAATGTTTAAAATTATTAAATGTAACTTTTAGAAATAGTATAATATTACATCATATATGTATTGTAGACATTTTATGTTTACTATATTCAAGTATCAATATCGATGGCTTATTTTAACATATGGATACTCAAATTCAAAAATCAAAATACGATTTCTTGAGAATACTGCCACACGAAATCCATGCATCACTGATATCAATTCCATTGGAAAAATTAGTCATATTTTCTGACCCAATACGACGTAGAAATTCGCCACCTTTATCAAACACAACTACACAATGGCCTTTGAAATCCGATACGAAGTATTCTTTTTCTAAAATAAAAAAAAACGTTAATCAAGTATTGGAAATTTTAATATTTTCAATATGAATTTTAAAAATTTTTTAAATACTGCTTATAATAGTATCACTAGATTCTCTCATGTAATCCCTACAATCAAACCAGTTAAGTAATTCTCCTGTATCACTTCTAATAAATACAGTTGGCGATACACTATCCACAGCAATAATATGTCCATGACTTGTCACTGTCGAACCTGCTGCAGTGTCAATGTAGTGAATAGCAATCGTTTTTATAAAATGACCATTTTTCTAAAAATCTGCTTTTTCGACCTTTCATTGCCTCAATCGCATTAAACGAAATTTCCATTACTTTTAAATAATAAAATAAAATACTCAATTCCAATAGCATATTAACAAATATAGTTTTTAATACCAGAAAAATATTATGTCTCACTTGAATACAGTGATTACACAAATGTGTCAGCTACAATTATACAAAAACTACCAGGAGAATTAAGTTGACCTTTACTAGGACCCAATTGACCAAATTTAGAGCAAATTTGAAAAGGCTTTAATTTTGTATTATTTGATCTTTAATGATTACTAAAATCATTTGTTGAATTTGTTAACAGTGTTACCAACGACAACTGGTATATTATAATTAAATAAATGCATTCAATTCTGTTGCAGAAAAGTTAACTTATAATACACACACATACGCTCAGATGTATGTATATGCGTATTAATATAAATGTGTGTAGGTCTGCAAGGTCACGATATTTAATTATTCCAAGATATTTTAATTATTCCAAGTGTCTCTATCCATAGTCTCATTGTATGATCAGCATTTTATATTTTCTGAACAAATTCCTAGAAAAGAAAATTATTTTGCTATAAAGTAATTTCTTTGCTGATTGCTCATTAGAATTTTATGTTTACAAAAATTACATTTATTGATTTTTTATCAGCAATTAAAAATACCTTTAAATGTTTCATCGCTGTATTAATTACTTGTAAATGTAATTTCATATCTTAATATTTCATTACCAAAAATAAAAATATTTTTTATAAAATAAATTACATTAGCTTTTTTTAGTTGCTATTTTTAATAGTATAATATTTTGTAAGAAACAGCCAATCAAAAAATAATTTTTAATAATATGCATATTATAAATGTTAAGATTGTTTTTATTTGTCCCTCTCAGTCTTTTTGTGTATTTATCTAAATAAAAAAATGTAGTATTCTAATCCCCTTATTTATTTTCATTATATTTTATCGTATATCAATTATTAATAATTAAATTATTAGAATAAAATTTATGAAATTAATTAAAATTACTTAGTTTTTAATTATTAGTTAAAGCTGGATATCTACCTGGGTATATCTAGCTGGGTAATCCCAGCTGGAGCTTATCCAAAAATATGAGGTCCAGCTCGTTTTCCAGCTGATTTTTTTCAACCGGGATAGCAATTGTATCCATTTTTACCTAAACGACAAAATAATAAATCAATTACATTATAAATCATCAATGATTTTCAAGAAACGAGAACAACATGTTATTTAAATTAAAATAATTTACTAATCTATTTAAATATTATTACTAATTTTAGCATAATCAACATCAGCGTTTCCGAAAATTCAATCATTATAACTAGTGAAAACAATGTATCCTTTCACTAGTTTTAACGAAAACGTTTCTTGAAAAATATATTATAATAAATGATGAAATAATAAGTAAAATATTCTTATAGATATTATTTTTTTATTAAATAGATTTATAAAGTTTCTAATTATTATAATTAAATATAATATGCATTCAATTCTGTTGCAGAAAAGTTAACTTATAACACACACACATATGCGCAGATGTATGTATATGTGTATTAATAAAAATATGTGTAAAATACGTTAGAAAACAAAGAAAGTCAAAACTTTGTTTTGTCTATTTTCCTCTTCTGTTATGTGGATTTCTTTTAATTTTTCCAATTTTTTTTGTTATTTGGGCTTGTGATTGATGTTTTTCTTTCTCTTGTTATGTTTTCTGTTTTTAATTTATTATTCTTGTCTTTGTTTGTAATTTGTATTTTATTTTCTGTATCTTCATCTATATTCATTGTAACCATTATTTTTATTTTTTTTGTATGTTTCGGTTTTATCATTATAGATTACTTGCTTTTCTTAATTTTTTCTTTTTGAGGTTTTGATTATATTGTTCTATTGTTTTCTAATTTTATATCGTATCATATTTTATACATATACTTAACTATTTTTTTTTTTTTTTTTTTTTTTTTTTTTATTGCGGGTAGTGGAAAAAATGCATAAATGCACGAAGCACCGCTTCCGGACGGCGCAACAGTGTGGGGTTGGGTGGAACTACCTCTGTCACGGGTAAGTAAAACGACGAAAAATAAAATAAACAAAAACGGGGTTCAATAGGTTAAATATGTGACAGGCGTAGCGCAACCCGACCCACTAAAAAAACCACTCCTTTTTTCTTTCGGCTTAAACCATTCCGGAACTGTTTATCACACTTCGTCAGGATGGAGCCGTTCTTAGTCCAAGATTTTTGGATGTTCTGTTGCTTTACGTTTCTATTACGCCTAGGCACGTTGCTTTCGCCGTTAGGAGAATGCGTTGGTGCCTAGACATTGGCAGGTTCTGTGGCGGAGTCTGCTGCCCCTTGGTAATCAGGGGGTGGCTGATCGTCGCCGAGGTTGTCATTGATACTTTTTAACTATTAGTTCATATATTATATTAATAATAATAATTTTTATCCTTTTTTTGTCAATTTGTTCTAGTCCTTTGTTTATCAGATCCGTTTCAGTCAACCTCTTAAAATTTATTCGTCAACATCTTTACTTAAATATTATTTATTATTTTTTAATTTCATATTGAAATGCAAACATCAAGGAGAAGTAGATCAGGAAGACAAAAAAAAAGGATAACAGCGGCGACGTTCGTTGCTAAGTTTTATAAATCGAGATAGAATGCTGAATCCTTATTTCGTGAGTATTTGAATTTATATAAATTATTTTACAGTTTATTGTAATCACGTAATCTTTCAATCATTATTACTATATTTTACATATAATTTTTCCCATCATTCAAAAATATATTTAATAATTAGTATCTATATAAATTTATTTAATATAAGTAAAAATATTACAATACTTTTCTTTCTCTGTCGGCGATGTAGCATTTGACATGAATTGAAAGAGAAGAAGAAAGAAATAGAGGTGAAGAAATAGAAAGGATAGATAGAGGAGAAGAAAGAGAAACGCGGGGTACGGAAAATGAAAGAGAAATGAGAGACAGCAAACAAGAAAGAGAAAGACAAGACAGAGAGGGACAAGACAGAGGAAAACAAGACAGAGGAAGAGCAAGAGGAAGACGATACAGAGAAAGACAAGACAGAGAAAGAGGAAGACAAGACAGGGGAAGAGGAAGAGGCCGCAGCCGCGGTCAGAGCGTACAGACAAGTACTCGAGAAGGCAAAAAGATGCAAACGATACATAAATTTATTTTTAATAACAAATAATAATAATTTTAAATATTTTTATGTGCCCTTTTCTAAGATTATATTTTTCAAATAAAATTAAAATAAAAAGTGTAAAAATAAAACTAATTATCTGTTTTTCGATTTTTCCCCCTTCCATTACTCTGCTTTCTTCTATCACATACAATTTTAAAAAATAATAAAATCTAAGAATCCTATATTAATAATTTCAAAATATAATACAATAATTTATAGATAATAAATTATTGTATTTAGTCTTTTCCTTAAATTAAATAAAAATATAAAAAAAAAAAATTTGATTTTGCCGAGAATTGAACGAGAGATCGTATATTTGTAAAAAAATGTCCATGCGCCTTAGCGCGCACGGCTACCATACAATATTGGAGTGATAAAGTAATATATAAATTGTACCCCCCTCCGGATCTTATTGGAATAGCTGGCGTCCACATGGTAGGGGAACTCACCGCACGAGGAGAGCAATTGACTTCGGCCATTCTCGGCTCTTTCCGAGCCACACGAGCGCTGCTCGCTCACGAACACACTGTCTTAATTAAGATTGTGTTGCGTGGGTAAGCGGCCTAGGGAGAGGGTAACTTTTGGCGCGCAGCCTGCGCTTGCTTCGGCTTCGCTCGGAATCACACGTACAGAATGAAACTGTTGTGTGTGTTACCTCTCTGTGACGCGTGGAGGGGTATCATTCACCTTCGTTGAGCTACCGACCTCGGGTTCCTTCGGCTCTTTTCGGCCTCCCGACACACCAACATACATCATTTACGGTGTGTGCGAGGCCGGCGTGCTGTTTGAGAGGAGAAACTTTTTGCGCACGATCTGACTACACTGAATATATACATGAGCAAATAAATAGTGTTCCAATAATTTATGTGATGTATTCGTGCCAGGCTCTAGGTGCCAGCGATGTGTTTAGTTTAGAACATTACTATAATGATTTATTAATTAAAAATAAAATATTAATTTTTATTATGAGTTTGTTAAGCAAAATCAACGAATGGACTCGACAATATGGAGTGAAGAAGCTGCTCCAAAATTTTTTTTCTCTTCTTTTTTATTTATAATTTATAAAATTGTAAATGGATAGTATTGTTATGTATTGCTACTATAATTCCAACTGATCTAGGTATCGTATGATGTGTATTTATTTAATATTTGACTTAACATAAAATAGTGCACTTACTTTAAAACTTGGTAGATTCTTGTTTGATAATACTTTCTTCTTTTTCACTAAGTCGTTTCTTTCAATCCATTTATTATTTATAGAACGGCAGTATGCTACATAATGACCTAGGCCATTTTTTATTGAACTTTCAATATATCGGACAACACCTCCAAGAATAAAAAGGTTATTTTTCACAACCATTTGTGTTGGTATTTCATTTAAATTTGTGCACAACTCCGCATTAATCTTTTTTTCTTCATCATAAATTTCTTTTTTGTATGCATCTTCTGTATCTATGTATAAATAATTTCCACAATTATAGTCTATGGAAGCACATGTTTGATTACATTGTTGACAAAAAACAGTTTTTTTTTTAAGATATTTGTTCATTTCATTTTCTAATGTGAACAATTTTTTACTTTTAATAATATTTATGTTAGGTATTGATAATACACACTTTTTAATATTTTCTTGTACTCCACAGATAGAACATTGACGTTCTTCAATAGGTGTTTCGTAAATGTTCATCAGTGTATCAAATAATGTACTGATGTTACCTGCACAGTTAATTATCTCATCATTATGTGGTAATATATGATGCATTATATTTATACGATTTGTATAAAAAGTATTTCTTGCACCCATTTCATAATAATTAGAAATAGTACTTGCATAACATAAGCACTTTTTTTCAGGTATTTGACTACGACTTGATTCAATAAAATTTTGAAATTCTAATACGCTGCAACAACTACTGATTATCTCCGTCAAGGCATCAAAGGGGCAAGTATTTGATAAAATAATTTTTTTTCCATTAATTTTTTTTGGTTTCATTAAATTTCCATTTTGAATATTTCCTTTTCCTTTTTTAATTTTATTATTTCGATTTAATAGATGTTGATTAATATCAGGATTAGGAGTGACATACACTCCTCTTTCCTTTATCTGTTTTTCTGATTTTGTTTCTTTTAATGGCTCTTCTTTCTTTTCTTCTATTAAATTAATATTTTGATTTTCAACTTCATAAAGAATAATTTCATTTTCTTCTGTTACATTTAAAATATCATTTTTATAGGTACTCGTATCTTCGTTCTTAGATGAACTGATCAAGTCCTGTTCAACAAATTGTGAATAACTACAATTTTTTGTGCTTTTGGAAGTGAAACTATACGAATGGTCATGTAAGTATGATTTATTTTCAGACTCCAAACTATCATTGCACTTAGGCATAGTAAAATTTAAATTCATATCTTCATTTACAATACTGAAACTTTCAGTAGTATCTTCTTTTTCGATTACAGAATATTTATTCTTCCATCGTTCACTTATAAATAAATGGCTATTGTTAGATTTTTTGCCATTTGGTTTTTTTGTAATTGCTGGCTTTGCGTTATTGAATGCAGATTGGGCAATCTTTATATCAGCATTTATTTGCTGAATGTGTTTTACAATAAATTTATCAACTCTAAGAGGTTTTTTATCCTCTAATATTGTTGATTTTATTTGACCAAAATAACATTCAGCACGAGCTGAAGTTGCCACTTTATTTGTATTTTGAAAATACAACCCCATTATATTTGTCCAGCATGGAAATTCTTTTAGCAAATTCTTAAAATTTTTTAAAAATTCTGGCGAGTAATAATTATTTTCCTGATGAAATTTACTTGTCTTAGCGCGTTTTTTATTACTCTGTACATTTTTTTCTATTTGCTCGATGAAGTGTGATATTTTTGTATTTTTTTTCAACGAATTTTCTGCATTTTCATTCTCACTAGTATCCATGAGATTGTTCACTGTATGAATATTTTCCACAAATTTATAAGTTTGAATTTTATCAACAATATAATTCAAAGCTTTCGAACAGTCATCATCGAAAACATCACTACCAACTAGCATGAAGAGATTGCGTATGAAATCAATGAAATTTTCAAAATTTTCTATTGTTGACATGAATCCTACACAACTTTTAAATAATTCTATTGCTTTGAGATTTGAATTCTTTATACATGGCCATCTTGAAACTGCATGTACCAAATGTGCTATATCAATTCTTAATAATGTTTTTGCTTTTAAATCTTCTTGTTTTAAAATGACTGCTAAACAATGATTATTATATTCTTGATATGTCATATTATTAAACGATAAAGAGACAGCATTTTGCAAAGCTTTCCCCATATCTGTGACTATTTCGTGAGGAGTTTTTAAATTATATTTTTGCAATTCATTTAACCAATATAAATAAAAATTGGTATCATTAATCTCAGATATTACTTGAGCAACTGGTACAATTTCATTATTAATAAATGTACTCAATATTGTCAAGAATAAATCATTACTATCATCTTCTAATCGGTCCACCTGTTTTACTACAGATGCAGTAGCATCTAAAGATAATGAATTCCCTAAGAATTTCATTATATCATTAGTCAAACTTATCTGTTCCGGTGAACAATACATAATGAAAAATTTATCGAAGCCAATATTTTTTATAAATTTTCTATATTCAACATTTCTTTTTAGTGCACTTAAAGATTCAAAAAGATCCGATCCTTTTTTAATACCTAATTTGTCATTTTTGATATCTTGTGCAGCTTTTTGTAGTGCAGGTAACTTGTACATTACTGCTGGTTCTTGATCTCCATGAACCAAATTTTTTGTCGCGAAATCTCTTCGCCATTGTTTTGGCTTCTTATAATACAATTCTTGCTTGATTTTTTCTCTTTGTGGCCCACATAATTTCCTCTTTCGAGTATGAGGAATTCCTCTAGAATCACAAGTGTTAACTACAAAATTACAATTATCATTCGTTTTTGGTGCAGAATAACAAATTGCAGTTATCGTATTACTGCAAACTGTGCAGTAACCTTCTATATTAATATAATTATATGCATTTATCAAGTGCCTTTTAAAATTAAAAGCACATGGCAATTTATATGTCCTCCATATGGCCTGTACCAATATATCAGCCCAGCCTTCTTTTAAAATTTCTTTTTCTCTACCATCTTTATAGTGCTTTTTAATTGGGCTTATTTCATTCCATTCTTCTACTGTCAATTCAACTTCAAATTCTATAATGGGCTTCTTTAAACTTTTCCTTCTCGATAAAATTGTCTCTGCAGCGTACTCAAAAGAAATTTCTTCTTTTGGTTCAATACTTTCTTCATTATTTTCTTTCTTCGATTCATTATTGTTTATAATTGTATTCATGTTCCTAATGTTTTTTATTTTATTATAATAAGTTAAAATATTATGCCGGTCTTGTTGAACCATAAAAAATAAATTGATTGGCTTAATCAAATTATTCAATTCTTCACATATATTCTTCCACATTAAATCACTTCTTTTTTTAATTTTACCATTTTCGTAAATATCGTACTGAATAAGTTTATTTAGCACTGAATCAGCAACTACTGCTGGTTTAGGACCTACCATTGTTTATATTACAAAACTACTTTATTACAAAAAATTTACACCTAAATTTCAAACACTTATTGCTTATAAAATAAAAATTTATAAAAAACACTAATATTGTTTTTTTTTTATATAGAAATTGAAAACTCGTATTGTGAACACTTATAATTCAACACTTATACTATTATGAATTTTTTTTTTAATTTTCAATTATTAAAACATACTAATATAAATATTTCTGCGACAGATTAAAATACTTATAATTCACTACATATACTTATCTTGATTTTTTTAACGCTGAACTGTCTTCTTAAAACAGACTAATTATTTTACTTATAAGAAACTAAACTTATAAACTAAAACTAAACTAAACGAAACTAAACTATACTTATAAGAAACTGAACTAAAATATAGAAAAATGTATAAACTATATAAATATATGTTACAATAAATACTAAAATATATAAATATATATTAAAATATATAAACTATATAAATATATACTGCAATAAATACTAATTTATGTAAATATATATTAAAATATATAAACTATATAAATATACACTGCAATAAAAAGTAAAATATATGGATAAATACTAATTTATATAAATATATATTAAAATATATAAACTATATAAACATATAATGCGATAAATAGTAAAATATATGAATAAATACTAATTTATATAAATATATATTAAAATATATACAAATATTTCGATTCATCCAACAGAGGTTGAAACTTTAAATAGTTTATAATATTCAAAAATAATCGTCTCCCGTATTTAAAAGGATTTAAAAGGACAATTTTTTCAATAACAACAGTAAGTTTTGACTTTCTTTGTTTTCTAACGTATTTTACACATATTTTTATTAATACACATATACATACATCTGCGCATATGTGTGTGTGTTATAAGTTAACTTTTCTGCAACAGAATTGAATGCATATTATATTTAATTATAATAATTAGAAACTTTATAAATCTATTTAATAAAAAATAATATCTATAAGAATATTTTACTTATTATTTCATCATTTATTATAATATATTTTTCAAGAAACGTTTTCGTTAAAACTAGTGAAAGGATACATTGTTTTCACTAGTTATAATGATTGAATTTTCGGAAACGCTGATGTTGATTATGCTAAAATTAGTAATAATATTTAAATAGATTAGTAAATTATTTTAATTTAAATAACATGTTGTTCTCGTTTCTTGAAAATCATTGATGATTTATAATGTAATTGATTTATTATTTTGTCGTTTAGGTAAAAATGGATACAATTGCTATCCCGGTTGAAAAAAATCAGCTGGAAAACGAGCTGGACCTCATATTTTTGGATAAGCTCCAGCTGGGATTACCCAGCTAGATATACCCAGGTAGATATCCAGCTTTAACTAATAATTAAAAACTAAGTAATTTTAATTAATTTCATAAATTTTATTCTAATAATTTAATTATTAATAATTGATATACGATAAAATATAATGAAAATAAATAAGGGGATTAGAATACTACATTTTTTTATTTAGATAAATACACAAAAAGACTGAGAGGGACAAATAAAAACAATCTTAACATTTATAATATGCATATTATTAAAAATTATTTTTTGATTGGCTGTTTCTTACAAAATATTATACTATTAAAAATAGCAACTAAAAAAAGCTAATGTAATTTATTTTATAAAAAATATTTTTATTTTTGGTAATGAAATATTAAGATATGAAATTACATTTACAAGTAATTAATACAGCGATGAAACATTTAAAGGTATTTTTAATTGCTGATAAAAAATCAATAAATGTAATTTTTGTAAACATAAAATTCTAATGAGCAATCAGCAAAGAAATTACTTTATAGCAAAATAATTTTCTTTTCTAGGAATTTGTTCAGAAAATATAAAATGCTGATCATACAATGAGACTATGGATAGAGACACTTGGAATAATTAAAATATCTAATGATCGTTTTGATACATGGTACAATTGTATTACAAACTTAACAAACACATGAAAATTTCAATTAATATTTTGTTTTGATTCAAAGAATCGAAAATGAAAAAAAAAAAAAAAAAAAAAAAAAAAAAATTATGTATAAACAGATCAATTCCAAGTCAAGTATTATCATCTAGAAAATTATTATTAAGAACTCAAAATATATCAGTATTTATCGATTGCAAAGCTGCTATGTAACTAAATAGCAAAATTATTGACATTCCATGGTTTGCGTCAATCTGCTGGTAGAATCTATTTTGATTTAAAGTTTTATAATTCATAAAATTTTGAAATTTTTTTAGATAATAATTTTAGAAAGGTTATAGTAGCTATTTATAGTAGCTCTTTTTTGTAAAAAATAATGTTGTTTTATTAATTTTATTAAACATAAGTTGTGTACATTTTGTATTTTGTAGATTTAAATTCCAGCACACAAGTCAAATCTATGGCCAGGGTGTTACATAATATTCATTGAGCAACATGAAAATTTAGAGAGATTTTGGTGGGTGCATAAATTTCACCAAGTTATGCATGTTAAAACTTTATTAGATATTTTGATTGAACTTCATTAAGTAAATTGGAATGACGACTGTTAGGTAAATGATTAAATTTAGTTAAAATTTTGGATTGTCTTAAAATTTAAATGCCTTATTTCATATTTTTCATGTAATATAATTTTTAAATATTTCACAGAGATTATCTTTAGAACAAATTGAAAGGATACATTGTTCTCAGTAGTTATAATAATTGAATTTACAGAAATGCTGATGTTGATTGTGCTAAAATACCAGAAGCTATTTTTTAAATGCATGATGATTCATTCATTTTATATGCCACTTATTACAAACTAAAATATCAGACAAAAAAACAATCATTGTTGTTTTCATTGTAGGAATATTAAATTTATTTCAAAGTTACTAGAATCGACAAGTAATTATGAGATAGCTTATGAATATTGGAATACTCGTTGATGCAGTTGTAGCAATGACACAGTTTAGGTAAATTTGATTAATTTAGATTAAACGTATTAAAATAAATAGCTATTATATTCTTTTTATTATTAGTATTAATTACTTTTATAAAATTTCTTGTAAATGATTTTCCATAATGAAGAATTTTATTCTAAAACATTTTAACCAAAATCATTTTATTGTTCATACTAATAATATGAAATGGAACATTTATAAAAATTTGTTTATATTTTTTTCATTTTCACAATGTAATGTATTAATCTAAAATTATTTATTCCAAGGCATAAAATATTTCCTGTCATAAATAAATATTTGCTGAACTCAAGAAAAACTTTTTAAATTAACTTTTTAAATAAAAATATATTATATTATATATAAAATAGAATATATAATGATAATTTTTCAAACGATTGAAGGTACAGCGAGTGAAAAACAAAAGAAAAGATCAACAAAGTTTATTGAACGAAATTGGCTCAAAATTTTCTGTTCCGAGTTTAAAACATGTAAGGATTAATCCAAGTAGATATCAGGATATTGCTATAAGGATTCGTGATTAATGCCGTTAAAAAATGCGTCGTCACACGAGGAAGAAAAAAATTCAGTACCCAACGAGAACATGGGACACATATTTTATCCACATAATAGTAAATTAACTATACAATTGTAAATTAACATATTTTGTGTAACGATTTTATAAATATGATATAAATATAGTTTGATAAATGTAAAATCTAATTGAATTATTGTTTTATTATAGCCCTATTCTCTTATATTTATAAATAAATAATAATATTGTTTATGGCATATTTAATATTTGATTTTAAGAAGTTCATTTGCTTTTTAATCATTGTCAACATTTTTGCTCATTGCTTTTCGATCATCAACAAAATTATACGGTCTACATCTTGTATTTCTCCAAAGGATCTTTAAGTTAATTATGATTAGATCGAATTCTATTAAAACTAGAAGTCTAGAATTCATAGTTTCCCGGGCTTGACGTCACGAGACCACCTTCCCAGCTGCGTAATTATATAACCTCCTGCATCGTTTCAATTATTTAATTATAATCATTAATTACAATTGGCTCAGTCGTTATTTTTTTTGCATGAGCTATGTAGATAACAATGTCCGTTATCAGTAGAAATGCATAAAGTCTTTAATTTACAATTTATGGAGGTTCAAATATTGAAACGCGGTCTGCTAACAATTTGCTAAATTTTTGTTGGAGATAATTTTTTTCAATTAATAAATATTTTAATTAAAGTCTTTTGCTGAATTTATAAACAATTAAAAGTAGTTTTTTAATCCGTATACATCGAAAGTACGTACTGTATACATATTTTCGCGGGGCTGTGACGTCACGAGACCACGTGATGAATTCGTTTTTACCTCCGATGGTAACCTCCTAAGCCGCTAATGAATATTTTATAATTGCCTTTAATTAAAATCAGCTCACTTGATTCTTTTGCCTGAGCAGTTTAAATCAGTTTGATAGCTATCGATAGAAATGGTTTTTATGTATAAATTGATCTTATTCAACATTCTATCGACGTTAGAAATATTGAAATAGCGCTGGCCTGTGATACAGTTCGTTATTATTAAAAATAATTAGATTAAATTAATGAACAAATAAATTATGACCCTCGATCATGTCGATAATTAATAACAGATAGTTTTTAAACTCTCACAAATAAAAAGTACGTCTCGGATTCATACTTTCGCGGGCTGTGACGTCACGAGACCACGTGATAAATTCGTTTTTACCTTCGATGGTAACCTCCTAAGCCGCTGATGGATATTTTATAATTTTCTTTAATTAAAATTAGCTCACTTGATTCTTTTGCCTGAGCAGTTTAAATCAGTTTGATAGCTATCGATAGGAATGGTTTTTGTGTATAAATTGATCTTATTTAACATTCTATCGACGTTAGAAATAATGAAATAGCGCTGGCCTTTGATACAGTTTGTTATTATTGAAAATAATTAGAGTAAATTAATGAACAAATATATTATGACCCTCGATCATATCGATAATTAATAACAGGTAGTTTTTAAACTCTCACAAATAAAAAGTACGTCTCGGATTCATACTTTCGCGGGCTGTGACGTCAGGAGACCACGTGATAAATTCGTTTTCAGCTTCGATGGTAACCTCCTAAGCCGCTGATGGATATTTTATAATTTTCTTTAATTAAAATTAGCTCACTTGATTCTTTTGCCTGAGCAGTTTAAATCAGTTTGATAGCTATCGATAGAAATGGTTTTTATGTATAAATTGATCTTATTCAACATTCTATCGACGTTAGAAATATTGAAATAGCGCTGGCCTGTGATACAGTTCGTTATTATTAAAAATAATTAGATTAAATTAATGAACAAATAAATTATGACCCTCGATCATGTCGATAATTAATAACAGGTAGTTTTTAAACTCTCACAAATAAAAAGTACGTCTCGGATTCATACTTTCGCGGGCTGTGACGTCACGAGACCACGTGATAAATTCGTTTTCAGCTTCGATGGTAACCTCCTAAGCCGCTGATGGATATTTTATAATTTTCTTTAATTAAAATTAGCTCACTTGATTCTTTTGCCTGAGCAGTTTAAATCAGTTTGATAGCTATCGATAGAAATGGTTTTTATGTATAAATTGATCTTATTTAACATTCTATCGACGTTAGAAATATTGAAATAGCGCTGGCCTGTGATACAGTTTGTTATTATTGAAAATAATTAGAGTAAATTAATGAACTAATAAATTATGACCCTCGATCATATCGATAATTAATAACAGGTAGTTTTTAAACTCTCACAAATAAAAAGTACGTCTCGAATTCATACTTTCGCGGGCTGTGACGTCAGGAGACCACGTGATAAATTCGTTTTTACCTTCGATGGTAACCTCCTAAGCCGCTGATGGATATTTTATAATTTTCTTTAATTAAAATTAGCTCACTTGATTCTTTTGCCTGAGCAGTTTAAATCAGTTTGATAGCTATCGATAGAAATGGTTTTTATGTATAAATTGATCTTATTCAACATTCTATCGACGTTAGAAATATTGAAATAGCGCTGGCCTGTGATACAGTTCGTTATTATTAAAAATAATTAGATTAAATTAATGAACAAATAAATTATGACCCTCGATCATGTCGATAATTAATAACAGATAGTTTTTAAACTCTCACAAATAAAAAGTACGTCTCGAATTCATACTTTCGCGGGCTGTGACGTCACGAGACCACGTGATAAATTCGTTTTCAGCTTCGATGGTAACCTCCTAAGCCGCTGATGGATATTTTATAATTTTCTTTAATTAAAATTAGCTCACTTGATTCTTTTGCCTGAGCAGTTTAAATCAGTTTGATAGCTATCGATAGAAATGGTTTTTATGTATAAATTGATCTTATTCAACATTCTATCGACGTTAGAAATATTGAAATAGCGCTGGCCTGTGATACAGTTCGTTATTATTAAAAATAATTAGATTAAATTAATGAACAAATAAATTATGACCCTCGATCATGTCGATAATTAATAACAGGTAGTTTTTAAACTCTCACAAATAAAAAGTACGTCTCGGATTCATACTTTCGCGGGCTGTGACGTCACGAGACCACGTGATAAATTCGTTTTCAGCTTCGATGGTAACCTCCTAAGCCGCTGATGGATATTTTATAATTTTCTTTAATTAAAATTAGCTCACTTGATTCTTTTGCCTGAGCAGTTTAAATCAGTTTGATAGCTATCGATAGAAATGGTTTTTATGTATAAATTGATCTTATTTAACATTCTATCGACGTTAGAAATATTGAAATAGCGCTGGCCTGTGATACAGTTCGTTGTTATTAAAAATAATTAGATTAAATTGATGAACAAATAAATTATGACCCTTGATCATGTCGATAATTAATAACAGGTAGTTTTTAAACTCTCACAAATAAAAAGTACGTCTCGGATTCATACTTTCGCGGGCTGTGACGTCACGAGACCACGTGATAAATTCGTTTTCAGCTTCGATGGTAACCTCCTAAGCCGCTGATGGATATTTTATAATTTTCTTTAATTAAAATTAGCTCACTTGATTCTTTTGCCTGAGCAGTTTAAATCAGTTTGATAGCTATCGATAGAAATGGTTTTTATGTATAAATTGATCTTATTTAACATTCTATCGACGTTAGAAATATTGAAGTAGCGCTGGCCTGTGATACAGTTCGTTATTATTAAAAATAATTAGATTAAATTGATGAACAAATAAATTATGACCCTTGATCATGTCGATAATTAATAACAGGTAGTTTTTAAACTCTCACAAATAAAAAGTACGTCTCGAATTCATACTTTCGCGGGCTGTGACGTCACGAGACCACGTGATGAATTCGTTTTTACCTCCGATGGTAACCTCCTAAGCCGCTGATGGATATTTTATAATTTTCTTTAATTAAAATTAGCTCACTTGATTCTTTTGCCTGAGCAGTTTAAATCAGTTTGATAGCTATCGATAGAAATGGTTTTTATGTATAAATTGATCTTATTCAACATTCTATCGACGTTAGAAATATTGAAATAGCGCTGGCCTGTGATACAGTTCGTTATTATTAAAAATAATTAGATTAAATTAATGAACAAATAAATTATGACCCTCGATCATGTCGATAATTAATAACAGATAGTTTTTAAACTCTCACAAATAAAAAGTACGTCTCGGATTCATACTTTCGCGGGCTGTGACGTCACGAGACCACGTGATAAATTCGTTTTCAGCTTCGATGGTAACCTCCTAAGCCGCTGATGGATATTTTATAATTTTCTTTAATTAAAATTAGCTCACTTGATTCTTTTGCCTGAGCAGTTTAAATCAGTTTGATAGCTATCGATAGGAATGGTTTTTGTGTATAAATTGATCTTATTTAACATTCTATCGACGTTAGAAATAATGAAATAGCGCTGGCCTTTGATACAGTTTGTTATTATTGAAAATAATTAGAGTAAATTAATGAACAAATAAATTATGACTCTCGATCATGTCGATAATTAATAACAGGTAGTTTTCAATTTCTCACAAATAAAAAGTACGTCTCGAATTCATACTTTCGCGGGCTGTGACGTCACGAGACCACGTGATAAATTCGTTCTTACCTTCGATGGTAACCTCCTAAGCCGCTGATGGATATTTTATAATTTTCTTTAATTAAAATTAGCTCACTTGATTCTTTTGCCTGAGCAGTTTAAATCAGTTCGATAGCCATCTATAGGGACGGTTTTAATGAATAAAATGACATTAATCAACAATCTATTAACGTTGCAATTGTATATATCCATTGTTAATTTTTAATATTAATTATTTCTTAATAATAATTAGTTTTGTTAGTGTTAAGTGATCATGTTATTTCATATGCATATGTTCTCTGCTATATTTTGAAGTTTTGAATATTTATTTATCGATAGGTGTTAGTATCTAATTTAAATTCTGCAAGTTTCCCGCCATTTTCACCTGTGCGTATGCGCAGACGGTTATACAATGCAGTTATATGCAGTTTTGAATATTTTTTTATTTATCAATTAATTTACCATTCCTTTTTATTTTTAATACCTGAGCAGTTTGTATCTCGTTGTGAGCAGTTTATTAGTATTTTATTGAATATTTTATGTTAAATATTAAATGAGAAATCTTAACTTAAATGTACAACAGGTTTAACATTTTTTATTTGGAAAAAAAAAGGTGAGCGGTTTAATTTTTTTATGTTTTTAGGCTGAGCTAATTATGTCCTTTGAAAAAAAATTTTTTTTTTTGTGAAAATAGCAGTTTTGTGGGCCGAAAGCGAGTCGGTCCTAAACATAAATAAATATGGTTTTGAAGTATTAGTAATTCTAAAGCAACTAATTTAAATTTACATAAATAATATTTTTGCTATAAGATTCATAAAAGTAATCATGTCCAGTGTTGATGAGTCAACAAAAATCGAGTTTAAAAAAAAAACTCGTAAGCCTTTAAGAAAACGACAAGTTTCATCTGAAGAAAATAGCAGCAATAGTGATAATGATGATACTGAGATTAGGTGAATAATATTTAAATCTAAAATTTATATTTTTTGATAAAATATTTTGTCAAATAAATAATTATATAATTTAGATCAAAATTAGAAGAATTAAAAACTATTCAAAAACTTCGTGAACGACCTAAGGGTGTGAATATTGTAGGTTTAGCAT